>QEPC01007344.1:1279560-1320609 GCA_003113815.1 Sphenodon punctatus
GCTGGCCAATTATCATCACAATCACATCCTGCAGCACTGAGACAGAGGACATAAGAGAATCTCTATTGACTCTTTCCTAAACAGATGCTTCTGACTTCCCAGAAACAAGTGGGGGAGATATGTTAGCATGGTCCCAGCACAGAATGAGGACATTTAGTTGACATTTCTGTTGGCCAAACAAACCGATCTTATACCACAGTGACATAAGAGAATCCCAAGCATAGGCCCCTTCTCTACATATTTTGTACAGGCATATAAAATTGGGAGCCTTTATAAAATCTTTCTGATATTTGGTAGAGATGATCATGAAAGTGTAATATATAGCCCTGCCAATTTTCATGTACACTGGTTGGACTACAAAGATGTTATAGTCAGACATACATTTATAAGTTAATTGCTTATACCACCAAGACCTGTTTTCCAATCCTTCTAAAATTTGGTAAAGATACTAAATATGGGAAGGGGTATAAACTGGACAAGACCTACATTAAATGTGAGGCAAAGACGTTACAGCTAAGAATGTATATGTAGAATATTGCAAAATACAATAATTCAACTGCTTCTACAATCGGATTCCTTTATCCATTCGTTTTGAAATTTGGTACACATAATGCTTTGTATTGACGGTATAGACATCCCAAACTTCAGCCACGTATCCTAAAAAACAAAAACTATATAGCCAATAATGTGTTTTCCATTGAAACCAATGGAAATTCAATTCTGAAATCACCGAACACATCCAAACTGAACATTTGAATTCGAGTTTGGTTCGCACGTTCATTTTGGTAGACCAAACTATTTGAGTTCATTCTGAACTCCGAACTTCCGAACCGAGTTCGCCCATCCCTAGTGGCCATTGCTGGGGGCTGGGCTGGGCCCGGGACTGCCTGCTGCTGCTGCACCTGGCAGGGGGGCTGTTGCCATCTCAGCCCCGGCGGGACAGGTAGGCGGATTTGTGGGCCCTGTGGTCAGGGATGCTGCTGCTGCTGAGGGATGGGCACCGGTGGTGGGATGGCAGGTGGGTGTGGGGCTGCAGCTGGTATGGTGTTTGGGTGTGCTGCTGCCATAATGTAGGCACTCATCATGCCCGCATGTAGCAGCAGGAGGTGCTGATCTCGAGGGACTGGTACAGCTTCCAGAAGTGCTCAGTGGCCCGGCGGTGTCATTCCCTCCTGGTGCGGATGGTCCCGGGAGGGTCCACGACCCTCAGGCCTGACTCAGCACCAGGCCCCTCCCCTCCCAGCACCACAGACTGCTGCGCTGCCAGTGAGGCTGGAAGCGCTCCACCCATCACTGGCTGCTCCCATGGTCCCACTGGAGATGCTGGATGTGTGCGTGGGGCCCTCTGATGCAGGCAGCATGGCCATGCCCCCTGTGCGACTCTCTGCACATCTGCGGGCTCGTTGGGGGGGTGGGGCTTCCAGTGTAAATACAGGCGCTGAGGAACACTCGGCACTGGTGATTGTTTTGGAGAAACCGGCCCCGAAAGAAAGCTAAATGATTGGATTGTGTTGTGTACCTTGCCTAAACTTGGAGTACTTGTTGAACCCCTGCTGTTTCCCTGGTTGTGAGTGATTGTGTGAATGAGAGTGTGGACATAAGTGCACAAGGAAAAATGCTAGCCCTTCCCCCTCCTTGGGATTCTGTTCCTCCCCTCCTTCTGAGTGCTAGCCCTTCCCAGACCCTCCTGTTCCTTGGGATCCCTTCCCCGACTCCCCCCCACCCCCCACTTGTATCATGCCCTCCTTCCATTCCCCGTTCCCGGTGTGGGTGATATAAGCCGTGTGGCTGGTGTGCAGCCCAAGACTCCCTTCGAACTCACTGCACCCTATGATGATAGGGACCTGGCCTCCTTGAGGCCTACCGGGCCACTTACTATTCTGGCGGGCATTAAGGTAGCGATTGCACCTTCCCGGCACCAAGCAAGGGAATGTGCGTGGGAACCTGGGGTGCGTCGAGACTGTAATAGCACTTTCCCCTTCCATTCCTTCTCGAACCTGCTCCCCTCTGGTGACAGGCGGTAGACTGTGTCCATCAACTGCTGTATCACCTCCATCTGGTGTGTGTGGTCCCATATCTGTAGCCGCTTCTCCTTCCACATCTCAGCTAGGAGGTCCCTCCACCTGCTCCATGATCCTGCTGGTGGCAACCTCCATCCTGTCAATGGAAGTTGATCATTGCCTCACCCTGCACCACACTGGTCCTCATTATCTCCTCTGCCAGGTCCTCCCGCCAGCAGCGGACATGTGCCATGTGCTCCCACATACTTTGGGTCACCGTCACTGGTCCCTGTCAGGGCCGGGCCGGCTGGTGGGGCAGCAGATCTGTGGGATATGGGTTTGGTTAGCTTGGTCAGGCAGCTGGTAGCTGCACGTGTTTCCCTCTGAATGGTGTTGGGGCAGGGCCTGGGATGCCTGCCCATCCATCCCCCTTCCCCTTTGGTGGTCGGGTCCCCTACCCTCTCTCCATGCTCCTGTGACACACTACCCCTCCCCTGTTCCTTTGTGGTCACCCTCAGTGCCCCGCCCACCAGCTCTGGTCACGGGTCCCCTGGAAGCCGTGTGTGTGGGTTTATCTTCTCCCCCTTGGGCCGCCACCCTCTGCCAGTCTGTTGGTCACTCCACCTCCCACCCGCTCTCCTCGCTTCACCTGCTGATGCTGCTGGTGCTTGCCCTCCTCCGCCAAGGCCTCTCATGGCAGTGGTATCGGTCCTATGTGGGAACGGCTGTGGGGGGGTGGCATTGGGGTTCCCCTCTCCTTCCCCCCATGTCCCGCCAGCCACCCTGTCCCCCTCCCGGCCTCTGGTGGACCCCATCGCTTCTGCTTACCTTCCGCCACGTGTTCCACCACTCCTGGTGCCCGTTCCCCCTCCGTTGCCTCCTCCTCTCCCTCAGTCACTCTTGCGGTAAGGAAGGGGGGATTGGTGTATATAGTTTCCTGCCTGTTGTACCTCCCCCCTACTCCCTCACTGGGTCTGTGCAGGCCCCGGTGCTTCCATTCCCTGTGCCTAACTCCTTTGTCCATCTCTGAGTCCTCCATGGCCAGCTGCTCGATAGGGCTCAGCTCTGAGTGTTCCCCTCGTGTCCACTTGCTCAGGGTGACCAGCGTGTCATTGTTGGAGACCGACCCCGAGTGCAGTAATGGGTTCCCTGAGCCTGACCATGATGGGGGCCTACTGGTCCCTGAGGTCTCAGGCCATTCCTTTTGGGGTGCAGGTCTGGTGGTGTCTGTGGGTGCACCCGGTGCTGCCATGGGGGGTGGAACATCCTCCCATGTCCAGTCCTGTGCCACGGCACTACCTACCAGCCAGGGGGGCATGATGGATCTCTTCATGTGGAGGATCCTGTCTAGGGCATCATAATAGGACGTGGTCAGCACTGCATGATGGGACCTCTGGTTATTGTCCTTTATGTTTTTGTAGTCCTTCTTGAGCTCCTTGGCCTTGGAATGGTACTGTGCTTCTGACCTCTGCATCTGGCCTCCTTCATGTCCCTTACTATCAGGGCAAGCGTGCTCATTTTGCTTGTGTACGATGAGCTCCACCTGGTTTTCCAGGGATCCCCAGATCCTGATGAAATCCTGGGTCTCCTGAACTCCCCACTGTCCCCCTCTCTGGTACCTCCGTCTTTGTGCTGGGCCCTCTGGCTCCTGTGCTTCTGCTGTCTCCTCCTACGCCTCTTCTGGCTCCTCCCTGCTGGTGTCCTATGGGGGTTCTGGGGCTCAGGCACATTTCCTGGTTTGTTGGGTGGACATGGTGGGTTGGGTGCTGTGGTTGTGCCGTTCCTGCCCCTGGCCCCTGCCCTCCTGCCCTACCTCCATGGCTGTCTGCTACCCTTGCCCTCCATGCTCCCCGGTCATCCTGTTGTGGTTTCCTTTCCCATTTGTGGGGGGCCTCCATCCCCTGTTTGGTATCCCCCTGTGAGGCGGGTTGCTCTGGCTCCTGCTGCTGTTGCTCGTCATGCTCCATTTCTGTCCTGTCTCTCCACTCTCTCTTCCTGTCTCACCAACTCATTCCCCTGCTGCAGTGTGCCCTTTAAATATCCCACCTTGTTCCGTTTGTTGGCCATTGCCTGGCGGAGATGCTGCATGCATTCATCATGACTTGAGATCATTCTGTGTGATCGCGCCTGGCAGTTGCTGTTCAGGCATTACTTTTGGCCATTTCCCGGTGGGGATTGCACTGACCATGGGTGTTTTCAGATGTTACGAGATCACAGTCAACCACAGTGAACCACACACAATCCCACAGCGGGGACAAAGGACCACGAACATCTGTTTGGTGGTCGCCAGATGTTCACCACAGACAATCCCCAGCTGGGAACAAAGCTAACCACCCTTCTGGAGGTCTGGCCCGGACCATCTCCGAAAGGGTGGTCAAAGCAATTCGCACTGGGAAACAGCAAAATGTAACAATGAACAGCAACCACCAGCCAGAAGCAATCAAAATTATTCCCAGCCGGCGGGAACAAAGCACGCAGCGTCACTGCCAGGCAACGAGCAACAACACAGGCTGGGGAGGGAGATTTAAAGGGCACCCAGCAGCAGGTGAATGTGCTGGGATGGAGCGAGGTGGTAGGGAGAGGAGAGCGGAGGGACACTGGGAGCGGAGAGACACTCGGCCTGTGTCCGTTTCCCAATGGGTGCATCCCAGAGATGAGGTGCTCACATGTGGGGTGGTTTGCAGCGGAGACCATGTCTGCTCTCTGTGTGTAGCCTGGCCACCTACATGGCCTGTCTGGCTGAGGGGGGCCCTGTCCTGGCTGTGTCCTTCTTTGGCTGCGTTGACGGGGCTCATGGGTAGGAGCAGTCGCGTGGGGCAGTCTATCACCGCCTTTTGGAGCTTGTTCACCTTCCGTGGCCCCCAGCTGCTGACTATGGCTTGTTGGAGCCCACCAGGGCAGAGGTGGCAGTGCTGGATGGTGTGTGGTCCTGATCCGAAGTCCAGGTGGGGCTCGCCATGCAGGATCCCTTTGAGGCATACTACCTCATCACCCACCACATGTCTGCGCTGGGCTACCATCGGGGCATGCTCCAGTGGCCCAATTATGTGCACCTGGTGGGCCACCCAGCCACGGGCCCCTTCATGACCCCCTGCAGTTGTCTGTGAGACCCCCTGTGCCTTCCGGGCCCTGGATGCTGACCCCGCTGTGAGCTCCCGCCTCTGCCCTGATGTTGTGGGTTGCTTCCCTCTCCCTCCATGATATCCCGGGCTCACTGCTGTGCTGGCTGGTTCCTGGGGTTCTGCTGCCCTGCCTGTGGCTCTGGGCCCCCTCCACACACCCCGCCATCCGCCTCTGCAACTGTTGTTCCCCTCCATGGCTGTCTTCTCCTGTGGCTTTGTCCTGATCTCTGAGCCGGCTCCCAGCACCCTGGGTGCTGCTGTCCTTCATCGTCTTGCCGCAATCCCTCCTGTGCCCATGCTCCCCCCCCCAGGTTGACTCTGTGACCGTGGGGTTCTGGGGCCCCCAGACTGCACCTCCCAGCATCCTCCCAGGGTGTGTGTGGTTGGATCACCTGCTCAGCTCTTTGGCTCCAGTTCTGGCTTGCCTCCATCCCGTTCATCACACCCTCGCTGGCACCTGGGGTCCCTGTCAGCCTCCTGGACCATTCCTGGGCTGCTCCCTGCCCGTGTGGCCTCACCCATGCCTATACTCTGCCCCTGAAGGGTCCCCCCATGCCAGGGCTGCCTGTGCAGCTGTGGGGTTGCCTGTGCTGCCTGTGCTGTTGTTGGGGTTCTGGCTGCCATTCCCTGTGTCATGCCCTGCCCCTGGACCGGTCCCCCCCCCTGCTTCCCTGGCCCCGGGTTCCCCCTCCCTCCTTTGCCCATTGTGCTGTGTGTGTTGGCCATCCCACTGTGTTCCCACTTCCCTTCCTTTCCTGTGCAGGTGTGTATGCGCCTGGGCATGTGTTTGTTCTGTGTGTTCCGCCATGACGTAGTTTTCTCTGTGGCTGTTGTGTGGCTGTTTTCTCAGCGGCTCTTCTCCCTCCTCCCCATCCCTTCCTGTTTCCTTTGTGTGGGCATTTCCTTTTGGCCCTTCTGGCTTCGTTTGCCCTCTGTCTGCCATGTCTGCCTCCCGCCCCTCCCCGGTGCCTTATGGGTGTTTTGACCATGGCCTTTAATTGGCATCACATCTGTTGCACTGTCCCTTTCTGTGGTCTGTCAGTCCAATTCCCTGACGTGGTCCCGATCCTATCATGTATATTTGTGGCCTTCCTGGGGGCTGCAGGGGGGTGGTTGGTCGGCTCGCCACCGCTGGGAAACCACTGTGGTGATACGGGGGCCTGTAACGTCTAAAAACACCCCATGGTTCTGAACCTGCTCCCATCTCGAGTTCCAGAACCGTGGTTTGCCTCGGCCCCTACCAGTGACTGAGTGTGAAGAACATCTGGATGCCGCCGAACAGACGTTCAGTGCTCATTGGCTGTGCTGGGGATTGACTGTGGTTCGCTGTGATCTCGTAATGTCTGACATTATCCAGACACTCCAACACTGATAAAATGGGTGTTACATTTTATTATACATGTTGCAGGGCTGCTGGTGTGCACTATGGGTGCCCTGCAGAATGTATACTAAAATGTGACACCTATTTTATCGGTGTTAGAGTGTCTGTGTAAAAACAGCCTTTGATCTGGAAAGTGGCAGGGCAATGCCTAAAAATGGAGATGGGGGGAGGTCTCACTTGCACTTTACTGACATAGCCATGCACCTTCGGAGCATTAGGATGTTGTCATGATGTTTCATACTGGAGAGGACCACATAATAGGAAAATGCAGAGGAGAGCCTCTTTATTCCACCCACATTCTAATATGGTCCCTTTCTGGCACCTTGATCACTTGGAGAAATCAAGGCTTACCCAGGAGCATGGAGACTCTGGGTCAAAACCAGAGTGTCTGGGTCAAATTCAGTTACTAGTTTGTAGGATTAGAATTCTGGTACTTATGAGGCAAGCTGACTGGTCAGCAGTGCACGGGGGGGTTCACTAGGCTTGCAGTCAATGTCCAGACCTGGGATCAATGCCAGGAGGTCAGCCTCTAAAGATTAGGTCAACCTGGGCACAGGCAGAAAAGTTTTCTGAGCAGGCAAACTGGCCTGTCTCTTTCTGGCTTGATTTCCTGCTCTGCATCCCTGCACGTCTCTGCTGGCAAAGCTGCGTGGAGGGGGGTGGGCAGGCTTTTGGACCAGCCAATCCCTGTGCATATTCAGGTTGTGCATTCCCCCCTGCAGCACTAATCTTTATTTATTTATTAAATTTATACTCCGCCCCTCCTCTAACAGCTCGGGGTGTTGGGTGTACATGTCTGAAAGTGGCCTTAGTAAATAAATGCATAAACTGCTACTGATTTAACTTTAACCTCTAAAAACATTTTGTCTTGTCCCTTTGTATGGGACAAACTTATACCCCCCCCACACACCTTTTTTTGCACTTATTTTTTCCCTTGAATTGTGATTTGAAATGAGTTATTGTTTTGTCTAAAAAATGAACTATTTATTGAGATTAGTAATCTAAGAGACCCAGTTTTTAAAAGGTCTAATTATCTATTATCTATTTCAAAATCCATTTCCAATAAAGAAAATGGAGTGACCAGTGTCAACAGGCAACATTTTAAAAGCTATTTCTATCTGCTTTAGAATGGTTTTTGCCACCCCTGGGGACACTATTTGTATCTGGCAAGAACATTAGCTGATCATGCTATTTCAGTCTGACAGCTCCTCATTTTTAGCAGGGGAAAAAGAGGCAGAACTAATGGATGTGAATGAGCTTAAAAGCTAGTGAACTTATCAATCACAGTAAACAACTATATTTTAGGAAGCAAATAGAGGCACTTTTACAAACAGAAGAAAAATGTCAATTGATATTTTTCTAGAAATTAATAACCATGATCAGTGTTCAGTATTTTTCTTTATGCATCATAATACTTCTGTAAGGAATGATTAAATCATAATATTCTCCATTAACTGAGTGTAATATACCACATTAGAAAAACACATATGGACAACATCTTTAGGTCTAACAATGTTTAATCAGGTGAACTGTCTTCAGGACATAGAATCATAGTGGGAGATATAAGAAACATTAAAGCAATAACTCAAAAAAGTTAATTTTAAAACATTTTTTTAAAAAAAAACATTAATTTGAATTTTTAAATGAATACTTTGAGTGTCGGAGTGGTAGGAGCAGGAGTGGTGAGGTAGTAGGGAGGATCTGGATGCCAGAGGGCCTCTGGAGTGGCCTTGGGTTCATGAGGGGTAGGCTAACTGGCTGGGCACATGCGCAGGTACAGCACTTACACATCACATGTGCACAACATGCACCTGGGCAGCCTGGGTGCATGCGCAGCCAGCTAATTAGGCCTCACGAGTTCCAAGGTTGCCCCAAGAAGTCTCTGGCCCCACATCCCACCGCCACCTCCCCACACTACTCTCTCCACCACTTCCAACAGTACGTGGAGGAAAGGGGTTAAGTTTTAAAGTGATTTTGTACACCTGGGTAGCTGCCAGGTATGTGGATAGCCCTACGGCACCCACAGAGCACCTGCCTAACCTGGGATACAAAATCAGATGCCTGTTTCCCCCCTAAAAGAGACATAGTACATCCTGCACAATCTCTTAGTCTTCACCTATAAAGCTCTTCACAACCTTGTTCCCTGCTACCTCTCTGCACTTATCACCCTCCATACTCCAGTCCATGCACTTCGCTCCTCCTCTGTCCCTTCTCTCACCCTTCCATGCCTTCCCTGCTCCCCTAAGTACCTTCGTCCCTTCTCTCTTGCTGCCCCCCATGCCTGGAACTCCCTCCCTGTCCACATCCGCCTTGCCCCCTCCCTTCATACCTTCAAATCTCTCCTTAAAACTCACCTCTTTCGCTCTGCTCTGTCTGACTCTTTATCCTGCTGAGCCAATATTCCTATACCTATGATCTGTTTATTTACCCTTATCCTTGCAACATGGACCTGTCTGCTGTCATTCTCATCATAAGCAAGCCAAGTACGTGCACTTGAGACCTCACATCTTCATGAATGTTAGACCCCTTGTCTCTCCCTCTGTTCCCTTCCCTAAGTCTCTCCCCCAGCTCCTGTCTCTCAGATTGTAAGCCCTAGGGGCAGGGACCATGTCTATTTTATTACTTTGTAAAGTGCCAGGTACACTTCTGGCGCTATATAAATGTTTGTTAATAATAATAAAATAATAACTGAGAAGCCCCATTTGTCCTGAATTGGACAAGAGCTTGTCACCAGCAAAGATTATATTAGACTGTTACTGTTTGCAACACTGGGGAAAGAACAACCTCGTTTTAGTTGGGAAACATTTATGACAATTGGTGTTTTTAGACACACATTTCTCCTGGATGTTTGCTGTAACATCCAGAACTTTCTGTATGTCTAAATCACTCACCCAGATCTTAAACATCCGGATCTTTGAACTTCTGAGTGAAACGTCTCCCAGAACTTGTGTGAGTAAAAGGTTCTCCTGGTAAGCTGCTTTGCTCCAGGCAGCTGTGGTCACTTGCTTTCCATGGCAGCCTCTCACGTTTACAGCTGCGGCTACTTTAGACTGCCTCAGGACAGTATTTGTGTGAAGAATGCATCCAGGAACTGCCTCAGAGCAGTGTGTGTGTGAAAAAATGAATCTCGAACTTACTTGTGGACTTGTAAACCCATAAGATTGAAACATCTGGAACTTTAACGTGTGTCTAAAAATGCATAGCCATTAATATTTTGGGCTGCTATCGGCCTACACTGTATTCTTTAATAACAGTGTTCTAGCTACCTAGGAAATGCTACCTAAACACAGCACACCTTAAGGATAGTTTGCACAAGGCAGAATCAACTATGACTATTTTTTGAGACTCTTGTAGTATATCAGTCTTATTCACACATTACATGAGTGAGGTGAGTGCTATTGAAAGTTAAAGTTTACGGTAATAGCCGTTCACTGGGATGAGTGGGGAGGTGTGTTCTAGTAGTTATAAGTTGTAAGGCCATATGTTATGCCATTGAGAGGTATCTTGCATCTTAACCTTAAAATGGAAGATACCCATGACTTAAGTAATATGTGGATACTTGGTAGGGCTGAGGTTTCAACATCCATCATGGTTCATAGTCCTGGGTTTTCTGTGTACTTCTCTCCACAATCCAATCCTGGATATGGTGGCTTACCTAGAGTGCACTGCATGATTGTGCTGAATTTGCTTCATGTGTATATATAAAGAGAGATAGAAATATGTAGATATAGCTATAATTTCAATCTCTCTCTCTCTCTGTCATCTATTTGGTGAATGCCATATTTGAGAGAATCACCACAGCTCAACATGCACACACACACACACACACACACACACACACACACCCCTGACTGAACTGTGGTGATTCTCTCAAATGGGGCATTCACCAAACAGATGACTGAAATTTAAACTTATTAATCAATTTACCTCAAGTATGTGGATTCTTATTTGCCTTTCTTTAGCTTTGGTGAGTGGGACTACACTTTGCAAAACATTAGGTTTTTGACACCATCCCATTCCTGGAAAGCAGTTTCAAAGTTGATTAATAATCAAGTGAACTCAGGCATATACTTGAGTACCTCTGGGTACCTATTATTAAAAGAAAATAATCTTTATCCCCCAGGAGAATTCTTAGATACTGCAACTAAAGATAATCATCTTTGGCATAATGCCAGTCCGAATTATATTAGAGTCTTGTGTATCAATCTTGTAATCTCAGTGCTGCATGCAACTATGGGGGGAATCAAATGAGCCCCACTTGCGGTGCTCTAGAATATCCCGAAGCACCACTAGCGAAGTGGGCCAGTCAAACCTGGGGCACTGGCCCAAAGCAGAGCTGCTGTCTGTCTGCTCAGTGAACCCATGCTGCAGCTCCATTTTTGGCTGACCGTTGTCCCAGGCAACATTACAGAGTTGCGGTCTCCAGCCTAGAGTGTTGGGTGCTGGTGGTCCACCTGCAACTCCATGGTGCAGGGGAGGGGCTGCCTCACAAGTGGACTGTGGGCCAGGGAAACGATCAGGTTCGTCTAAAACACACCCATGTGGGGCTGCAAATGGGTATATGTGGGGGTGCACCATGGAGCAGCTCTGGTGGCAAGCAGCCTCCACATGCATCTGTTTACAACAATAGAGTCCTGTCTAGCGTGCCTGGCCAGCTGAGAGGTGGGGGCACTAGCAATCTCCCTCCCCTGTGGCCACCTCTTAGTTGAGGTATATGCTAGAGATCTCTCTCCCGCCAGTCTCAGCTGGGAGGCACGCTAGAGATCTCCCTTTCCCCGCAGCCTCCCTCACAGCCTCCCCACAATCTCACTCCCTTACAACCACCTCTCAGCTGGGAGGTGGAGAGGAAAGTGGAGGGGGAGGGAGATCTCTAGTGTGGGCACTGGCGTAGGGAGATCACTAGAGCCAATGGTGGAAGCTGCCATAAAGGCAGGGAACTGCCCATTTATTAGGTTGGATGCACTAAACATGTGATTGGGGGCTGTACAGACTAAACATGGACTCCAGTGGGTTATCATCTCATTTAATTTGGTCTTATGAAAGATTCCAACATTTAAAAACCAAGGTTTTAAATTCATAGTTAAGGCGAATTAATCATTTGTAATATTTTCACATTATTTCACAGTCTAATAATATCACCATACCTTAAGTCCTATACTTTCAACTTATTACTTCACCACATAACATCATTATTTTTCACCCTCTGTATATCCTTGCCCCATAAAATTATCACCCCATCATCTTTAAAGAACATGACAGTTCTGTCATAACAACACATATTATATCTCTTCACACTCTCTAAAATTAAAGAAATTAATTACTTATTATTCACATGCCTTATCGAGTTATGCTATACATAGTACATATCACACTGATATTAACTTTTGAATTTAAGATACAGAGTAAAAAAGATAAACATGTTGATTAACTTGTTAAGCATGCAAATAATAAGTAATTAATATCTTTAATTTTAGAGTGTGTGAAGTGATGTATATGCATTGTTATTACAGAATGGTGATGTTCTTTAAAGATGAGGGGGAGATCATTTTGAAGGGGGAAGATATAGGGAGGGCGAGAAATAATGAGGAGGTGAAGTAATAAGTTGAAAGTACAGGACTTAAGATATGGTGATATTATTAGATTGGGGAAATGTGAAATATTACAAATGATTAATTTGCCCTAACTATGAATTTAAAACCTTGGTTTTTAAATGTTGGAATTTAATCATCATCATCATCATCATCAATGTTTATTGGCGTAGCACAAGGCCATTGCCTAAGAATCGACATACAACATACAGTACACCCTGGAAACCCAGGGGGGAAATGTGATTCAATACATAATAATATCAATAATTAAAATAAGATAGCAACAGATGAATGGCCAGTTAGGCTGGAGGGACTCCACCAAACCAGCCGACTGCCACTGTATAGACAACCCTCACTGCACTAATATATTACAAAAAGTACTAAAATTAATAGAACAAATTAGGCTAAAATAAATCTTACCAATGATACGTAACCGACATTTTACATACTCAAACAGGTACGAATATTGGACATGTCGAATATATTAAATGGGCTCCAAAACAAAATGCCAGCTGAAACAATGGCTGCACGTCCAGTCTAGCCACCAGCAAAGCGCAAGGAGGCCAGAGGGCTACTTATCGTGGGATGGTAAATAAAGCTGGGAAGCACTAGAATTACCAGTAGGTCGTAGGCCTCCCACTGTAGTGCATATTCCAAGCCAGCACAATACCATTGAAACCAGAGTCCTAAATCCCCTCAACTTCAGGCTTACATGGACGCTAGAACAAGAGCCAAAGGGGATAGTTGAGAAGGGCTAAAAACTGACCCTTGGCCCAGGGTCCCAGGCAGGTAAAAGAGGCCATGTCCTCAGACACAGTGCTCTGTCTCTGGGAGATGAAAGAGGACTGCCTGAGGTAGGCCTAGAATCCAGGAAATTCCTCCTGTAATGCGCAGCCTGTGTGATGCAAGATGCCACATTTTGAATAACCTGTAGCTTGTTCAATCAATCAATTTATTTATTAGACATTAGCTTTTGCCATGGCCAAAAACAACAAATACAAATAAAAATACAAAGACACCAACAACTGTAGCTTGTTGCTATCCCACAACAAGGACAGCAAGGCATCATTTGATCTGCCAGGATGTTCCATCAGGAAAGGCATCTCATACCTTTCCCTTAAGGAATCATAGAGATGCAGTGAAGGAGGACATGGACAACTGTTTCAACAGTAATATGGTCAAATGGACACAACCTTTCGGAAAAGGGAACACCCTGGATATGCCTATCCAAAACCTGAGATGGTAGGGTATTGACTCGAGCTTGAAATATGAGCCTTTTGGCTCTCACAGAAATGGAAGAAACCAGATATTTTGGCATCTGCCCCTGTTCTGGGATCATTGGAAGATAGGGCCTCATATGGGAGGAGGCCCTAATAGCACTAACCTCAGTCTGTCGACCGATATCATTGACTCGTCCAGATGTCCCTCCAAATTATTCCCAATGATTTATTGATAAGCCAATTAATTGTTATTATTAACAAGTATTTATATTGCACTACCAGTGTACCTGGCACTTTACAAAGTAATAAAATAGACATGGTCCCTGCCCCTAGGGCTTACAATTGACCCTAGGTAGGCATCTGTGCATTCCAATTCACCTCCCCCCCACTTGCCCTCCTCCTGACCTCACCTGCCCCCCCTCCTCTACCCACCAGGTCCCAGATCAGCTGCCCCCTCATGGCCTCCTCCTGTTCAACTGGTACCATGAGACAAACTACCCCCCCGAGTCCTCCGCATGACCTGTCCCTCTCCCCCTACTACCGTACAGGCCCTGCAAGTCATAGGGTGTCCTTAGACATAACAAAAATCAGATGTCAAAACCCGTAGGCATGTGTTTGGCCATTGTGTGCAATCACCATAACAATTCCAACCCATTGACCACCCATTGACCACGCAATGTGAACACCACTGCATCACAAGGACAATTTTAATGTTCCGGCTAAACCTGTGGCCAACATTGTGTCTAATTATATTGCGTGGTATATTAACAGGTACAACACAGGAAACGAGGTGGCAGCACTTGTGTGCTGGGATCGGGTGGTGAGAAAAACACTGATTTGCCCCAAGTTGGGCTGTGTGTCTAAGCAGTGGCACATGGTGAACACAGGGCCAAACCAGTATTCATATCCATGTCCAAACATACATTCAGACACCTGTTGACATTATGTCTAAAGACACCCATGCTTAGCCCCACCCAGGCTAACATGACCCTCCCCACCAGCCATACCTACCCCCTGCCCCAGCTAGCCTCCCCCCCNTGGCGCTATATAAATGTTTGTTAATAATAATAAAATAATAACTGAGAAGCCCCATTTGTCCTGAATTGGACAAGAGCTTGTCACCAGCAAAGATTATATTAGACTGTTACTGTTTGCAACACTGGGGAAAGAACAACCTCGTTTTAGTTGGGAAACATTTATGACAATTGGTGTTTTTAGACACACATTTCTCCTGGATGTTTGCTGTAACATCCAGAACTTTCTGTATGTCTAAATCACTCACCCAGATCTTAAACATCCGGATCTTTGAACTTCTGAGTGAAACGTCTCCCAGAACTTGTGTGAGTAAAAGGTTCTCCTGGTAAGCTGCTTTGCTCCAGGCAGCTGTGGTCACTTGCTTTCCATGGCAGCCTCTCACGTTTACAGCTGCGGCTACTTTAGACTGCCTCAGGACAGTATTTGTGTGAAGAATGCATCCAGGAACTGCCTCAGAGCAGTGTGTGTGTGAAAAAATGAATCTCGAACTTACTTGTGGACTTGTAAACCCAGAAGATTGAAACATCTGGAACTTTAACGTGTGTCTAAAAATGCATAGCCATTAATATTTTGGGCTGCTATCGGCCTACACTGTATTCTTTAATAACAGTGTTCTAGCTACCTAGGAAATGCTACCTAAACACAGCACACCTTAAGGATAGTTTGCACAAGGCAGAATCAACTATGACTATTTTTTGAGACTCTTGTAGTATATCAGTCTTATTCACACATTACATGAGTGAGGTGAGTGCTATTGAAAGTTAAAGTTTACGGTAATAGCCGTTCACTGGGATGAGTGGGGAGGTGTGTGCTAGTAGTTATAAGTTGTAAGGCCATATGTTATGCCATTGAGAGGTATCTTGCATCTTAACCTTAAAATGGAAGATACCCATGACTTAAGTAATATGTGGATACTTGGTAGGGCTGAGGTTTCAACATCCATCATGGTTCATAGTCCTGGGTTTTCTGTGTACTTCTCTCCACAATCCAATCCTGGATATGGTGGCTTACCTAGAGTGCACTGCATGATTGTGCTGAATTTGCTTCATGTGTATATATAAAGAGAGATAGAAATATGTAGATATAGCTATAATTTCAATCTCTCTCTCTCTCTGTCATCTATTTGGTGAATGCCATATTTGAGAGAATCACCACAGCTCAACATGCACACACACACACACACACACACACACACACACACACCTGTCTCTTATACACATCTAGATGTGTATAAGAGACAGGTAAGTATACTGTATGATCCCTGGGGTGGGGTGGGTTTAACACCCCCACCCCAGGGATCACCCTACTTCCAAGTTCCTGCACCCAGGGATCCTACCTTCATTGAGCTCCGGCGGTCCGGAGGCTTCAGGGACGGCTGTGGCTGCTGGCTTCAGACGCTGGTAGGCCTTCTGGGGAAACCTGGAAGTACCGGGAATCTGGGAAATGGCCTGGATTACCAGGTTGAATCCGATAATGCCGGTACGCCCAGTACTGGCATTATCGGATACCGGAAGATCCAGTTTTCCCACCCCTACTGGGCAGAGTAGAGGGGTTGAGTGTTGGTGGGGAGGCAGAATTAGACTTTTAGAAAATTAAAGGAGGCTGCCAGGTGGTGCCTTTGGGGTTTTATTTGTAAATCTGATTAGTAGTTTTAAAGTTATGGGGATGTGAAAAACCCCATGCTAACCTATGTAGAGGAACAGGGCTGCTTTGAACAGGAGTGCTACTCACCACCTGTTTTCCTGTCTTTCCCCTTCCTGGGCAGGGGGGAAGGGAGCAAGGGTGGGGGGCACTTTGGGTTTGGGGGGCAAGGGAGCAAGCAGAAGAGGGTGCTTTGGTTGTGGGGGGTGCAAGGGAGTGAGGGTGGGAGGGCTCTTTGTACTTAACAAAAGCTTGGATATTCCATAGTGAAAAAACCTTTGGTTTACAAGAAGAGTTCAGGTTCTTGCAAATTCAATCATGCACTAAAAATAATGGAAATTGCAAGTTAAAGTTCCCACCTTAACTTCCGTGCCATGTTAGCAGTAAAGACTGGGGGTGGGCGTGCCGGTAAATCCGGTATCCGATAATGCCGGTACTGGGCGTACCGGCATTACCCGAAATCCGGTCCCGTTACCGGATTCCCGGTACCGGATTTTTTTACATTGCAGCCATTTAAATGAATGGCTGCAATGTAAAAAGTCCCACCAAAAAAGTAAAAAAAAAACCTCCCTGAGTCCAGGCTGCGCGGGTGGAAGGGGGGACACCCCCTACCCACCCTGCCCAGCCTGGATGTTTTTTTAAAAAAGAGCCCCCCCCCAGCACCAGCGGCCACAGCGTCCCCGCAGCCACCAGTAAGTATAGACCCGATCCCTGAGGGGGGTGTTTAACACCCCCCAACCCCCCAGGGATCACCCCTACTACAAGTTGACTGTACCTTTGTATTTCAGCGGAGCTCCGGGTGTGGCGGCGGCAGGCGGTCCGACGGCCTCAGCGCCGGCCGGTTTCCCCAGAAGTCCTAGAGCGTCTCTGACGCCGGCAGCCACAGCCAGCGCTGAGGCAGCCGGACCGCCCACCACCGCCACACCCGGAGATCTGCTGAAATACAAAGGTAAGGTACAGTCAACTTGTAGTAGGGGTGACCCCTGGGGGTTTGGGGGGTGTTAAACACCCCCCCCAGGGATCGGGTCTATACTTACCGGTGGCTGCAGGGACGCCGCGGCCGCTGGTGCTGGGGGGGGGGCTCTTTTTTAAAAAAAAACCAGGCTGGGCAGGGTGGGTGGGGGGTGTCCCCCCTTCCACCCGGGCAGCCTGGGAGGGGGAGGGGGGAGGAATTGTATTCCATTGATTTCAATGGGGACACAGTGCCCCATTGAAATCAATGGACTAAAACCAGTACCGGATACTGGATTTAATCAGAGAATCCGGTTCTTTGAGAACCAGAAAACCGGTAAATCCGGTATCCGGTTATTGCCCCGGGGTCCCACCTCTGGTAAAGACACTGTACAGTCTCACATATTGTGCTCACTTACAACTTAGGCTCCATGCACCCACACTTTGCCTTCATCTTTCAGCCCCAATCCTCTTCCTCTTTGCAGACTGAAGAAAACACTGAAGCTAGGGACAGGAGGGTGTGAACTGGCCCCTCACCCCCTCCATTGCCTCTATCCTTTGATGTCAGTTGGGGAGAATGGGACAGCTGATTAATGTCTCACAACCCACTCTCTTACCCACTAGCCCCCACTGTCCTCCCAGAGCACAGTGAATCTGGGTAGAGTCATATATAAATGTTTAATTTAAACTTTAAGTTGGGTATGCATTGAAATTAATAAAATGGAACGGCCATTGGAAGGAATGGTGACAACAGCATTGCCAATTTCTAAATAAATACTATTGCCATTCCAACATTCAATTAAGGGATTGTGAAATAATGAGGAAGACATCAGATGCAGTAAGTGGAATGACTGGAATAATAGGGAAAAATACAAAGAGTGTGCAGGATCAAGTAAGTGGGTGGAATGACAGGAGGAATTAGAAATAGTTAAAACAACAAGGTTCTGAGTGAAATAACTGATTCAGGTGACTGATGGGATACCAGAGGGAACAGTCCTATCATTTAAACCATTTGTCATAGCTGACACCCTACCCTTTGAGTCCCAATAGGCTCCTTCCCTGTTATTCCACTTCGTCTCCTGGTTTGTCTGTTTGTTTGTCATTCCACACACACCCTTACTTCTGTTTCATATGATGCACAGAGATAAACATTGTAATTCTCCCAGAGCTTTTGAGTTCTCTGTGAGAGAAGTGGGGGATACAGCGTTAGAAGGTCAACTGTTTTATTATTTTTAAATTTGTTTTAATGGAAATTTGTTAGCTGCCCCAAGTTGTTTGCAAGAGGGGCGGGATATAAATATATTAAATAAATAAATAAATAAAACTTGGACCCAGGACTTCTGTTTTGTCTGTTACAAGGTTGACAGCTGAGTAGGGGTGAGGAGAGCAAGCTAGGAACCATGATTATTGAGTTGCTTGTGAAGGAAGTGCAGCCTACTGGATTAGAGTGGGGTGGAGAGGCTGGAAGTCAGGAGTCCCGAGTTCTCTCTTAAAGGGTTGGGACCAAGGAGATTAGATGGAGAGAAGGGGTAGGATCCAGGACTCCTAAGTTCTTTCTTTCTTAAAGACGAAACAGAGGGGGTGAAGGGCCACCCCACGCCATCCTATCCCTAGCTTCAGCGTTGCCCCCAACTTGCAGAGGAAGAGGATTGGGGCTGAAAGATGAAGGCAAAGTGTGGGTGCATGGAGCCTAAGTTGTAAGTGAGCACAATATGTGAGTCTGTAAAATGTCTTTACTGCTAACATGGCAAAGAAATTAAGGTGGGAACCTTAACTTGCAATTTTCATGCTTTTAGTTCATAATTTAATTTGCAAGAGCCTTAACTCTTCTTGTAAACTGGAGGGATTTTGACTATGGATTTTACTTTTTGTTAAGATCCCTAACCAAAGAATAATCACGTGCCAAAGGTTTGAGTCACAAATCTGGAAGTGAAGTGACTCAAAACTCCCACATTAAAGATAGGTGGGGATTAAATGGAAATGCCTTCTTGCCTTAACTAATAGAGGCGCGATTGTACTCCTATAAAACTATGAACCAATACATATGTTTATTGTTGTAAACCGCCCCGAGCTGCATTGCAGGATGGGGCGGTATAAAAATCTATAAAATAAATAAATAAATAAATATGTAGCAATTATTAATGGGGTGGGATTTAATTTAGAAACCTCTCTAAGATTCTCCCAATTCTTATTTAGTTTTGTTCACTCTAAGAATGGAGCGTCCAGCTATGTTTTTAAAGCCATCTAGCTCCGAATTTCATAGATGACAGGTGGCATATCGCCCTAAATCTATTACTTTGGAGAACATTTAGAGGAGCTCAAAAACTCTCTACACAGCTATTTTCTTGGGTTGCTACTGTATTTTTCTTTAAACAAGACAGAAAAAGAAAGAGAAAAAGAGAGAGGAAAAAAGAGATAAAGAATGAGTGAGAAAATGAAAAGGTGGGGGGAGGAGAATTGGACGAATCAGTGATTGTTTCTCCTAAATAAGTCAGACATTATCCCTAATCTCTAACATGCAATTAAACTGGAATCCTTTCAAAATTGTTTTTAAGATTTATTCCCCCAAGACAGAAATATATAATACAATACGTCTATTAGTCATCTTATGTTTTATCATCCAGTATTAAAACCGTATTTATGCTTCTCTTGCTGTTGGTGCTCAAAATCAGAAGAAATGAAGGCCAAAATTGTAAAAAATGGGTACTAAAGTTCCATTCCAAAAAGCCAGATTCTGATCCCTGCACTTTCATTGGGTAAAAGCTTGCTCCACAATCCCTGAAGATTTTTAAAATCACTGCTCAATATGAATAAGAGGATCAGACTCGTCTGTCCTAAAGTTCTCTATAAGAGCGAGGAGTGTGCAGTAAACACATTGTTTGGTTTTGGTTTCCTTTTCATTTTCCTTTCTGTTTACAAAGAAACCCTTTGTTTTTGGGGTACTAATTCCAGAAGAGTAGCCATGTTAGTCTGTACCTCAAAAAAAAGTTTTCAAAAAGTCATGTGGCACCTTAAAGACTAACAAGAAAAGTCTCATTAGGCCACCTTTTGTATTTGTGGGGGAGAGGTGTCAAAGTTCTTTTTTGTCTATTTTTATTTTTAAATATAATTTTACTTTATTAAAAATAAAAATAAAAAAAATCACTGCACATGCACAAAATGACCATCAGACCATTTTGGAAAAGGCCACAGTGGCCATTTTGCAAATGCGCAGGGTTTTAAAATTTATTTTATTTTATTTTGGTAATGAAAAGAGATTTTTTTCCCCTTCGTTTTCATCCATTTTCATGACCATGGCATGCTATTTTCATATTTTAATTACTAAAATGAACAGGCCATTGCTGGTTTTAGTAATTAAACTAAACAAGAAATAATTGCACACCCCTAATAAGTTCTGCTTAAAAATCACGCCAATTATTTACAAACCTGAGGGTTTGTAAATGCAAAGATATTGGGTGAAAAAAACAGATGGCATGGTGGTGAAGCAGTTTTCTGGACCACCAAGTGGCCAATGACTGCATCCACCACTACTCGGATTGGTGGGGAGGGCTGTTGACACGTGAACTTTGTTTACAAGGCAGCAACTACCCCCGTGCCATGGTGGCTACACCCCTGGCTGCAATGCTGTGAGAATCACAAAGCTGTCATGCTTAAGGGAAAGGGGAAACTGTGACAAACCTGCCACTTCCACGTGAAATCTACAGTGGCGAAAATACCACGGCAGCAACTGCGGAAAGCTGCGCGTGCAAGGCTCCCTTCCTAACCGTGCTGCTTGGTGCGGAAGAGCACTTTCTCCCGGTAAATGCTGCTGCAGTGGTACATCATTTCAGCCCTAGACCCATCCACTCTGTTTCCCACCGAGTTCAATTTAACCATAGTAGGTTAAAAAAATAGATCATGTTGCCATCGCCTACCTTTATCCTGAACCCTCAAATCCTCAATTTTTATGGCATCCTTGGCCACCTGTAGTCTTCTGAATGTGTAGGCTTTGGGACAAGCCTTCCTCCTGGATTGGAGTAGGAACTGAGTTAGCTCCCTGTCCTGCAACAAGTTGAATCAGAAGAAGAATGAAAGGGAAGAGACGGACAGGACAGAGGAGAAGTAAGAGGGAAAGGGTTTGGTTTTGGTGGACGAGAAGAGGAAGGGAAAGAGATGGGTTCAGTGGGGGACAGAGGAAAGGGGTCTCCTTGTTGTCTGCAGTCTTCTCGTCTGCTGTGCTCCTACCTACTTTGTCCTCTGTTCACAAGGAGAGCGAGGTGAGGTGTGGAATCATGCCAGATCTCAGACAAACAGGATAGAAAAAAAGAAGCAAATTACTTTAGATGTTTGCATTTTGGATACAGAATGACATTTTTAATTTTGCTTCTTTGTGGACCTCTCCCCCAAAGAAGAGGTCCAAGACCCTCCCAATAACCATGCCATCACTTACCATTATCCTGAACCCTCTTCATTTTCATTTTCTCCTTGGCTGCCTGCCTGTAGTTTTCTAGGGTAGGCTCCCAGTCCCCATACAAAATAGGACTTAAGTCTCCATTGGGCCTCAAGAATCCCCCACTGAAATCTAAAGTCCTAATGCATCTTGAAGTGAACTGGTGGTGGGGATAGTGTATTCTGTTGCTGTTGTTGAGGTCCCACAGCTTTGCTTCTTGAGGCCTCCAGACTCAGAGGGACTTCCAAAGGCCTGATGTGAGCCTGCATTGCCAGAAAACCAGGCCCATTGAGACCAGAATCCCTAGTAGCTATACCTTATCCCCGACAGCCAAATGCCTGTCCAAGCAACCAGACCTTTTAAAAAAAGTTCACCTGGCTGATGTGGGCCTACATTGCCAGCAAACCAGGTCCATTGAGACCAGCATCCCTAGTAGATATACCTTATCTCCACTAGCCAAACACCTGTCTAAACAAACAGGCCTTTTAAAAAGGGTTTGCCTGTTGCAAGCCTGCATTGCCAGCAAACTATTTTCCAGCAGCAGGGACCAGCAGTGAAACATCAAAGGGAGGGACCATTTTAAAAAAAGAGTGGTCACTACCAGTATACCCACAAACTGCAAAGGGCGGGGACATTTTAAAATGCAAGGACATTCCAGCAAAGATTGGATTGGAAACCTTTCCTCCATTCAAGCCCCTAGGTATCCCACCCAGAAAGCAGACAATTTACATGTAAAACAGGAAAGGGACCAATTTTGAACTGGAATAGCCATGGCCAGTGGGGCCCCAGAAAATGGCCATGGCCTTTTCACATGCCTGGGGGAGGAGGGGGGAAACCAGTAGTGCAAGGGAAAACACAAAACAAACAAAAGAAAACCACTGAAACCATATCTTAAGCCAACCATATTATCCTCAACACACCACAAAAGCAGCAGCGAAGAGTTCCACTTGTCCCCCAAAACATGGTTCACTTCACATCTGTTGCACCCCTCCCACATCCATGTCTCCCAGTCCACCCCCTTCCCTCAGCCCCATTGCCCAGCCAGACTCCCCTAGTCCCCTCGTCTCCCATGTCTCCCAGTGCCTACACCGGCGCCCAGGTAACGTTTAAAAAGTGAGTCCATAGGGCTCTATGATAGAGGTCTATGGGTTCACTGAGCTCCTAGCCCCCTGGTGGATAGGATGTGAAAGCACAGTTTCCCATTCTATGTGCTTGGACTGTTTCCCCCAGCTGCCCAAGCATGTTCCTTATGGGATGCATTACAGGACTCAGTGAGCCTTGTAAGCCTGGCTCAGTGCTTCTATCCTCCTCCCAGTGATGTCACAGGGCCTAGGGGCCCCCTCCTCACTGAAAATGAGCAGCGACTGCTGCTGGGGCCCCCCAAAGAGTTGCTGGACCTGGGTGCGAGGCGCTGGACCTGGGTGCGAGGTAAGTTTAGCTAAGCTAATAATGCCCTGCTCTTGTGCCCCCCTGAAGAGCAGCAGGTTGCAGGGGTGCACAGGAGCAGGGCAGGAGGGCACATGAGGGGCATCACCCCTGATGGCCTTGGGTGTGCACCGCGCCTGCCTCAGAGCTTTCCAAAGCACAGAAATGAGTTACAAGGTTAATCTGAATCTTTAACTCAGAATTTTCCTACACTGTGTCACTCCAAAGTTAGGATCCACACAAGCACACTAGGCTTAGTTAAAAGAAATTTCATTTGTGAATCAAGAATAATATATAGTGCAAGATTAGGTCAAGAGTGCAATAAACTAAATATATATGAAGATAACATGATTCTAACTTACTTGGTTAGTTCTAAGCTAATCTTACCTTATTCAGTTGTATGTTTAAGGTTAAGTTCAGACTCTGATGTTGAGAGCTGGGTGCAGGTTCTTGTTGGCAACTGGTCAGTTTTCTCTTCTTTGTTTGTTTATGAGCCTCAAATACCTGTCTCAGTTTTCCCAGAGTTTTCCTAGATTTGGTGTCTTGGATCACGTAGTCAATGGTTTTGGCAGTGACACCTCCTATTGAGTTGTTAATTGGTTTTGTGGATTCAACCTGTCCCTCTCAGAGTGGCTATCGGTTCACAACCTGTTTTCAAATTTCCCTTCAGTTACATAACTCACAATGTATTCTCATTTCATCTCACTTACGTACAAAGTTTCCATTCAATATTTCCTCATGCTTACATTCTTCCTTTAATTCTAGTGGTATGACATCTAACATGGCTACAAAATATTAACATGCATTGTTGATACCATATATATGTATGTTATGTATGTTGGTTTCTGATTTTTTTCACAGGCAGGCCCCATGAGGAGCACCATACATTAGCTGTTTGGCAGGCTGGGTGTGCATGCCAAACTGCTGATGGGGGGTGGCATTAGGAGTATCCACAATCAGCTGTTTGGGAGTCTGGGTGTGCATGTCAAATAGCTGATGGAGGGGACCATGAAGCGTGCCTCCGATCAGCTGTTTGGCAGGCCAGGTGTGTGCACCAAAAAGCTGATTGTGGTGGCTCACAAACAGCACTCCCCAGTCATCTCTTTTCCGGCCTTTGTGCAAACACCAAAAAGCTGATGTGGGGGCCAACAAAGAGCAGCCCCTATCAGTTGTTTGTCTGGCCTAGTGCACATGCCAAAGACCTGATGAGGGGGCCCCCAGAAGTGGCTCCATCAGGTGCTTGACAGCTGAGAGAGCACACCAAATAGCTGATGGGGGACCTGGAGGAGCACGCTCACTTCTTTCTGCTGAACTGCTGATTGGGGGGCTTGGAGGAGCGTACTCACCTGGCCTTTCCAAACATCTGTTAGAGGGGCATGGTGCTCCTTTAGGCCCCTAATCAACTGTTCAGTGGTTCCAGGTGAGTGCATTTCTCCAGCCCCCGCCCCCCCAATCAACTGTTCAGCATGGCTGCATGAGCACAGGGGTCCAATCCACTGATCTCACCTTGGGGCAGGGCTTGGACACAAAATAGACAGGAAGAGGGAGACTGTTAGCCTGCTTTGGCTCATGTGCATCTTCAAGCTTCTCCAGTCGATGCATCCCATAGCAGCTGGCTACCTGCCCTGATGCAAGCAAACATCAAGTAGGGACAGAACAGATGTGCAGGTGAGTCCCAGGCTAAAGCGGGTTAAGTCAGGCTAATTGTGACCACTGCCATGTGCATTTTCAACCACTGAGTATATTGGACTTGTTGTGGACCAGCATGCCATTATCAGATATTTCTCTTACAGTTGTGTTCAGAGCCCCTGATAAGGATTAGGATCCCATTGGCCTAAGAACTATCCACAATTCAGATACATATGTTGACTCACGTTGCAATTCTCTATCATTAATGTCAGTGACAAAATTCCTATTGACTTTAGTGGTGGGCAGTTTTCTTGTTCAACTCTGCCTCAAGGAACTTACTGTGTAAGATGATCAGATACATGTGAATGATGATAGAATCAAATGTATGCTTTTTTTTTCATATCCATACATAAATTTTGTAGTTTTCTAGGGTATGCTACTATCTCCTAGCAAGCACAAAACATGTTGCTTTGTCCCAAGGGGTAGAATGTTGACTTGCGATAAAAACCATTTCTTGCGGTGACAGACTTGCTGTTAGCTGCTATCTACAGGTTACTGGTCCGCAAGTGATAGCAAAGCATTTCCGAAAGTCACACCTGGTAAATGTTACTGTCAGGATTTTTTTCCATGTGCCCTAGGGCTTAATTATTGACCTTTGTTAGCAATCCCATTAATCTTAACATGTCAGTAAGACAGCATTGCAGACATACCCAGCTGTGATTCAAATTAAGAAGAGCATTAGTCACTTTCTCTTTTTTGAGCAATATAATAAACTTATAAAGCAGTCAATGACTGGCTAGGCTAAGACAAGACTGAATTAACCTTCCCCAGGAGGTTCACTTAAGCCCAAGCATAAACATCTTCCAGAGGTGGTGTAAACCTTTTTATTTGAAAAAGCATTTGGCAAGTGGGGATAGAGGTTGGTTGAGTTTTTGGGAAGGGTTGTGGGAGAGGGTGGGTGTTTTATTGTTTGGGTTTTATTGTTATTGTTTTATGAATTGTGAGCTGTCCTGATCCTCTATGGGAAGGGCAATTTAAATATATAAATAAATTAAGTTATCATCACTGTGAATCTATGAATATTATGGTGTTCAAGGTGCTCCCAAGACTCTCAAACAATCTGAGCTGAACTGGTTTGTGTTTTTGAACTATTTTATTCTAATTTTAAAAACATCCATATGTTCCCTTTTCGTTTAAACAACCAAACAAATAATGTGGGGGTGGGGGTAGGGGTGCAGGAGGTGATACTTTGTCAGGGGGAGGGACACACCTGCAATTAAAATTTGGATAGTGGGCCACACCCCACAAAGAGGGGAAGGGGACATTGCACATATGCAGGGAATTCTCCTGCTATAGACCAATTAACTGTTTGATGGGAAGTAGCAGCTCCCTCCCCATTTGCCTACCATCCAAGCTGGCTGCGGAGAGGCTGGGGGTAAAGTCTGCACAACAGCTTGGAGCCGTAGTGACTTTTCCAACACCCTGGGCCAGCGCACCCGTGCCAGTGGCCAACATCAATAGGAGAGCCACAGTGCACCAGTTTTAAAGATAAATGGGCAAGAGAGGCCGGAATATAAAAGCTTGAAAATAAATAAATAAATTAATTAATTAAATAATTTTTTTGGCCCACAGATTGAAGGTTCCTTATCCCTGAAATAAAGAAACAAGAATAAACCTCTGAACACATATTTTACTGTCATCAGAGGATGATGCAATAACTTTTTGGACCAACAATTAACCCACAAAATTTCTCACAGGGACCACCATCAAGCCTTCTCATCAATGTTGTAATTGAGAACATCCCAAAGGCAATTGAAATGAAAATGAAGTCCTGGACTCAAAGACATAAAATTACCACCTTATCTTTTATTGAATAATGTTAAATGAGATAGATGTTTCTATGAAATTATTTTAACAGATCAGTTCCTCAAGCTAGCTACAGTTCTCTTACCATGGACTCCTGGACTATTGGCGGTCCACAGGCCTGAGGCCACAGGATAGGAAAACCTGTCCTAAGATAAAAGAAAAGGTGCAGCTAAGAGTATATACACTATACTGTATTTCCCCCATTCAAATCCCTCAACCCGTCACTTTTACAGAACACTTTTGATCATGCATGCCAGCAACATCATTGGGTAATTTCAGACGTGACAGGCCTTTCAGCCCATCACAGTGAACCCTGGACCAGGATGCCCTTTTTAAGAGCACAAACCTTTATTGCAGTCTTTGGACTTATTTTATGTGCTGTGCTCTAACTTATTTAGAACTAATCACAATGTGCATAAATAAGCACAAAAGCAAACAGCTCTCGTATTTTATATTTCTGTTTATGAATTATTAATTATTAATTATTAATTATTATAAACATTTATATAGCACCAGCAATGTACCTGGCGCTTACAAAGAACAAGATAGACATGGTCCCTGCTCGAGAGCTTACAATCTAAAGACAGGGGGAGGGGAGACAGGGAAGGGTGAATAGAGGGAGAGACAAGGGATGCAACATTCATGAGGATGTGAGAGCTCAGTTGCGCGTTCTTGGCTTGGTTACAGTAAATTGGGAGTTTGCAGATAACAGGTGGGGGATAATCCTGGGTGGGGATGCTTAGCAGGACTTCAGAAGTTTGGAACAGAAGAGGTGGGTTTGAGGAGGGACTTGAAGGTGTGGAGGGTGGGGGCAAGGCGGATGAGGGCAGGGAGGGAGTTCCAGGTGTGCGGGGTTTTAATCACCCATATTTGATGATGTTTTAATGTGTTTTATTGTTGTTTTACTTGTTGTGAGCCGCCCTCGGATGCCGTAGTTATGGGGGTGGCCAATAAATATAAATAAATAAATTAAATAATTCTGTCCACTTTGGACTAAATATACTTAACACAACAGAAGAGTTGTAGAAAAAAATCATAGAGGCAAGAAACCACTGGGATTCAGCTATAAAAGTGTGAAAGTTGTATTTACAGGGAAGACTCTGTCAGAGCAATCCACCCTGCAAGATCTCTCCAACACTGAGGTGAAGGACTTTGGAAGGAGGGTGATGATACCAATATTGATACCATATAACCAGGGTCCTGGGTTCATGGTGTTTTCCGTATTGGCAGCAATGAGGAAAACACAGTGAGCATGAGTCCCAGCATATTATTAGTGGGACCAGTCAGGAAAAAGTGATTGGGCATGAACAGGGAATCCACAATTATGCTCATTCACTTGTCTCTCTCATGGAGACTTTATTTCTTCTTGCTTTGTCTGAAAGCAGAGAAGACTGCTTTGAGGAAATATTGAGTGTCTCCGGCAAAGCACTCAGCACTATCAGATTCCAATGGTTTCACAAATTCAGCATTTTGTAAGAGTGGACCTTTTTACACTGTTTTTATTTTGTTAAATGCTTATGATAATAAGAGGCACGAGAGCTATGTGGCTGAAATAATTCTAACAGATTTCCTGAAAGGGTTTTTTGGGCTCTCTCTATTCTGTGGCTAAAAAATCTGTTTTACCTACTCCCCTGTTGCCAACATTATACGAAAGCCTACAGTACTGTGCCGGTTCATGGATGTAATCATGAAGAAAAATGAAGGGCGTTCAGGGAAATGTAATAAAAGTAATTGATGGCTAGGAAGGTCTAACTTGAGAATACATGTATAAAATGCTAAATATATATAGCTTTGGTAAAGAACCAAGCTGACTGGAAACTGTGTAACATATTATTCTAAAAGGTAAATGATAGTGCAAATAGCAGCATTAGGTCCTACATTAGTAAAATTGTGAAACGACAGTCTCTCAGGGACACAATGTATTCCCAATCCCAGACTCTTAGTTCTATAGTCACCATACAGGTATGTTCTGCTTATCTAGTCTCTCATCAAGTGCTTGGCCATGCCTCAGTATCCTGGCTTGTGTACAAGGCTGACAGTGCAACCTGAGGTACTGGTCCACAAAGGTTTGTTTCTGGTTAAAAAAAAAAAATTCTGAACAGAAAAGAAACAAAGGAGCTTCTTTTGATCTCATCAGATTGTCTTTCACCCTTGGCATTATTGTCAGTCACTTTACACTTAAGGGGTCTGAGTTATTGCGAATCCCTTCATTCTATGGTGTTGCCTTGTATCAGGAACTGGCAAAATGCCCCATAGAATAATCTTACAATTTAGTTAATTTATTTAGCCCACTACACAATTTATTTAAGGGTTTTAGAAACCCTTGATACCATGAGTGGAGAGAACACTTCTATAGCTCTTTTTCAGTAGAGAGCATTTTCAGTTTTTTCAGTAGAGAGCATTACTGGTCCTTCCTGCACTCTTGTTTTCTTGTTTCCTTTTTTCTTCTTTTATGCATCTCAGGGTGATTTCAGACGTGATGGGGCGGATTTGCCCCATCACGAAATGAATTTTGAATTCCCCGCCGGGATGACCCCGTCACGCCGTAACAGACGTGCCGGGGGGCCACGGGCCGGAATCCCTGCGGGGATTCAGACCCATGGCCGCTGTCCAGACATGACGGCGGGGGTCACCACGGCGGGGAATCACATTCGCTGCATGACGACCTCCGGCCCCGCCGCTTCAGCTGCTCACGCGGCGAATGTGATTCCCCGCCGTGGTAACATCTGGGGGGAAACATTTGTTTCTCCCAACAGACGTTACATGGTCGCTGCCACCACAGGGGATTGACTGTGGTGGCCTTTGACCACGTAACGTCTGAAATCACCCTCAGTCAGTTTTGCTTCAGGATGCCTGCCTTCCACACCTCTACCAAAATGCTGTTCTGTCCCTTTAAGCCAGAATGGGGATTTTGAACCCCCTTTTCCCCCACCCCTGAGAGGGGGAGTGAACAGGACCAGATGCAGCCAAGCAGGAACTGAATTGATTACTTCTGAATCTTTAGAGCACACTACAGTTATGATGCTGCTAAGCTCTTCTCCATAACAAGGTAGTCTAGAAATGTCTTTTAAATGAAAGAAAGAAATGAAGGATTTTAAAAGATTTAAGAAACCCCTGATATCATAAGTGGAGCATTCATCCATAGCTCCTTTTCAGTGGAGAATGTTACCAGGAGTGCACATCTTTAGGTTTCCCACTGGCAGGTTTCAGTGCTCTCACAGAAGCATGGAAGTTTTAAAAGCCCCAGATGGCAGGGAGAAGACTGTCGGTGTGGGGCTGGGACAAATCACAGAAGGGAGCTCCGCGTATCCAGAGCTGAGCACCAGCAGTACCAGTAGCCTGCTGAGCAACACAGGCAGAGCTCGGTGATAACCCTACTCTCCCTACATGGGAGTCCATGCACAGAGTCACAGAGCTGGAAGGGACATCTATGCAACACTTGAGGACCTGCCACAACTATCTGCACAGAAAAATCTCACCAATAGCTACAAGTAGAGACTGGGACAAACCAGAGCACATCGATGTCTGAAATAACAGAGAACAGTTTTAGAAAAAGAAAGATCCAAATGTCCCACCAATGCTGCAGGGAAAGGAAAAAAAACACCTTCAGAGTTGACTGCCATTCTGGCCGGAAGACAAATTCCATCCCGACCCCAAATATGGTGATCAGTTAGGCCCCACTAGCTGGGCAACTGCTATTTTATTTTATTTTAACCAGTTTTGCTACCCTGCAATACAGTTATAGTATCCAAGCTTCAGAATGCCCCAGCAGTCCCACCTTCAGCTGCAAACAAATTTGATGCTTCAGGAAGGAAAAATATGGACATGTATTCGGGGGGAGGGGGGCAGAAAATTTCCTCCTGTAGCATCAAATAAAAAACACCTTACAAGTCATTTGTCATAAATTTATCCAACTTCATTTTAAAGCTATTCAGGTTCTTTGCTCCCACAGCTTACCCTGAAAGTTTATCCCAGTAGTTTACTGCTCTGTTACAAACGTTCTTCTAATATCCAGCCTAAATATATTCATAATCACTTTTAGTTTGAACAATTCTTCCCCTTTTATTGTATGATGGCTGCAACCATATGTTTCAGACTCCGACCTGGCCACTATCATCCATGCTTTCATCACCTCTAGACAGGACTACTGCAATGCACTCTATGTGGGGTTACCTTGGTGACAGTTCGGAGGAGGCTGCAGCTGGTGCACAATATGGCAGCCTGTCTCCTTATGGGGCCAGGCCATCGTGAGTACATTACATCAGTGATCTGCCTGCACTGGCTGCCTATTGTCTTCTGGATCCGATTCAAGCTGCTGGTGCTGACCTATAAAGCCCTAAACAGTGTGGGCCCTGATTACTGGCTGGACCGCCTCATGCCATGGTGTGACCCCTGCGGTCGGCCGGGAACACCCGACTCGAAGTCCCCCTGGTCTCCCAGGTGGCGACAATGGGGAGGGTCGTCTTGGTGGCTGCTCCTACCCTGTAGAACTCCCTCCCGACGGAGGCCCGCTTGGCCCTGGACCTCCCTTCTTTCCAAAGATAGTGTAAGACCTGGCTGTTCCACCAGACCTTTGGTGAGGGAGACAAGTAGGGTGGGATGGTGTGTGTGTGGGGGGGGCGTGTTGATGTTTGGTTCCACTCTTTTAATGAGTTTAATAATTTTAAATAAGTTTATAACTTTTATTCATTTGATTTTTATTGTTGTATTGTTGTATTTTAAATCTTCTTGTGAGCTGCCCCGAGCTGCCGTTGTGAGCAGGAGAGAGCGGGTTAGAAATGCTTTAAAATAAATAAATAAAATAAATAAATAGTATTAACTCCTCTGAGATACTTGTACAATGTAATCATAGCTCACCCAGCATCCTTTTTGATAGGCTAAATAAGCAAAGCTCTTTTAGCATCATCTCATAAGGTATGTCCTCCATTCCTCCGATCATCCTGGTAACTCTTCATTTTTCGTATTCCAGTTTAAGTTCATCCTTCTTAAACATTGACTACTAAAGCTGAAGCGAGAGCAGGTGCTTTCATTCTGTCAAGAAATACTGACCTTTCAGGAGTAGTTTCAGCCAGTCATTGATATTTCCTGCTTCTGCGCTTCCAGTCCTGTTGTTATTGTTACACACGATATCCTGTCATTTTTTGATAATTTTTGGTAATTTTGTATAATTTCTGGTGATTTCCAGTATTACTGATAATTTTAGAAATTTTCAAAAAATCAAATAATCCTGGAAATTAGCCAAAATGACTGAAAATTACCAAAGTGGCAGTAAATAACAGAAAATAAAAAGTGACAAAAATGCTAGTAGATTTCCTTCTCACACAAATGAAGGCAAAAGAGTTGTTTCTGTTAAAGACATAATTCACAGATTATTATTATTTTTGTTCAGCTCTATTGATGACCAAAACTGAATGCAGTATTCCAGATGCAGTCTTACAAAGCCTTATGCAGAGACAACAATATCTCCCTATCCCTTGGATACAGGACCTGTCACTTTCAAAGGATGGGTGGCGCTTCCCCTTCTACAATGCATCACTTGAGCACGGGCTTGCCTTTGAAACTGAGAAACCCCAGCTGCGACTGCTGGGTTTGTCAGTTTCTCTGGGTATTGTTCCCATTTTAGGGCATCAGGATTTGATTTGTCAGTGGGTTGTCCATTGGTGTTGTCCATTGGGTTGTTCATTGGTCCATTGGTCAGTGGGTTGTCCATTGATGGGGTGCAGGCATTACTCCCAGGTACTAATTTTAGTACCCATTGCAGCTTTCTCAACCTGCCAGCATAAACAAAGCTCATTGGAAGGCCAACAAAGCTATAGGCAGCTGGGTTGCAGTTCATGTTGGACAGCGATAGCCTCTCTGCGTAACCAGCTTGATGCTTCTGATTTTTTCTGGTGACACGGTGCACCGTCTTATAGGGCCAATGACCACAATCCCAAGCAGGATCTGCATGGGATCCACTTCAGATCCGTGCAGGTCCTGCATGGCACAATACTATCCCTATGCAGATGCGTGTGGTTTGCAAGCACGTGCATGTGCACAGGATGCATGCAGTGTGCACGGGGCATGGGATCACCTCCATTATCTTTTATTTGGAGGAGTTGCTACAAGCATTGTAGGTGTGCCACTGCCAGGTATCCAGCTGGGTGGGGGTAGGGGCCACCTGGATGGTTCCGGCATCCCCTGTGGCACCTGGTCCAATGTGCACGTTAATTAAACGGTTGGTCCAGAGAGCATTAAGTAACAGCTAACTTGTCCTGTTGTGACAGAGGATGGGGGGTTGGCTGCTGGGTTTTTTAACTTGGTAGCTTTGTCCCCAGAGGAGAGAGCAGGGGAATCCCCCTTCCTTATGTTGAGCAGCCTGGGAACTGGGTCTTTCCCCAGTCCGTCTTCCTTTCCTTCATCTCTAGGGGCAGGGGTGGGTGGGTGGTAGCCTTGTGGATGATGGCAGGTCCACAGGGCAGTTTAGGGCTCTAGCCCTGTAATGATGTTCTCGGCTGGGGATGAACCCCAGGTGAGCCTGCTAGGGGTTCTCTCCTCCATGCCACTGGACCTTGTTTGGCTGGACACCTGTTGTGTTTATTTAATAAATAGTTGCTGCGGTTTATCCCAAGGACTTTGTTTCTTGCCTTGTTTGTCTTGCTGGTGGGGGTGCAACAGACACAGGTAAAGTGGACCTGTCCATTCCACTACATCCTTTCTAAGGGTTTGTCACAGGATGAAATATGCATTGCTCTCTGTGACTGTGTTAGTCTGCTGGCCAGTACAGAAGAAACTGTATAGTCCAGAAGATCAAAATAATCGTACAGTACAGAAGATCAAAATCCTGATTTTCTGTACATCCTAAGGTTGATAAATGCTTCAGTCCATGTATCTTCTCCCTCCTTTGTGCACCTACAAATTAGTAGTATTCATTAGAGCCTCAGGAAGAGAGGAATCATCTAGGATGATAGCTACTCTTTTATATAGAAACTAAAAAACAAAATGGATGATTAATATTGGGAAAATTAAATATTGAGATCAACTAGTCTGTGAAATGGCCACACAATCTCAATAAAAATTGGAAATAAACATATCATTAATTTAAAAAAAATCAAAAACTGATAAACAATTTGCTCCTGGCATGAAGAACCAATCTATATAGTTTTCTTCCAAACTTCATAAAAATAGACAAAAATCACGCATACTGGACATGCATGATGGTGATGGACTGGTGGGCTGCTGTCACAAACTGATCCAAGCTGGGAAGCTGCTTGCTTCCCAGTCAGGAGGATTGGGTCTGGTGGTGGAACAAATGTTCACATAGTCAGGCCCTGAGGGCGAAGGGGAGCGGAGCTGCATGAATATGGCTGGCCTCATCCCCATGCTACACCCAGCAGCCCACATCCCCTCCCCCATGGCCACCCATCATAGGCTGTTTTCACATGGTGCCGCTGGCTTGGGGGTTGGGTGTATGCCGACAGCTGGTGGAGGTGGGTGTGCTCCATTTACCATGGACATACACCCATCTCCACCCACCTCCACCCCTGGAGCTACCTCCGTTTTGTCGGATGGCTCCGTGGGTGGGTGATGAGTGGAGATGTGTGTGCGCCAGGAGAGCACACCCTCCTGCACTCACCACGTGTGGTGTTTCCATGGGTGGACACCCATCCACCCACCCACCACCGCCGCGTACACATGGACACCCTCCCCACCGCACACCCACCCGCACTCCCAGAGGGGGGGGCGGGGGGCATCCATGCAAAAACTGCCATAGTGCCACTCCAGACCGGGAACCATCAGACTACCACATGATAACCGCTGTATCCCAGTCGCGCAGGCTGTTCCCCAGGCATGGTAGCAGCTGGCCTTGGCTGTGACTCTGGAAGTCTCCAGAGTCACCACCATGCCCGAGGAAACTCTGAGCCAAACAACTGGATGGCCCTTAACAAATGTGATGGTGGCAGCTGCAGTATGAAACAAGCCTGGTGACTGTTCTGAAAATATTTCAGCTTGGATATTTCACATGCACAAGCAATGTCTCTCTTCTTTCTTCCTGCCAGAGATCAGTTAGGACTTAAATCTCTTGAATTTATCCAGATAAAATTGGCATCTAAGGGCTTGGTATGGTATCAATGTACATTAAGATATGTCTATAATAGAGATTAGTACCTCTTGTGTAATATTGTATGCACTGCATTTTGTTACATTTATTATACAAATTGAAATGAATAATAATATGCAGTTTAACATCCCATGAATATATTTTAGTATTCTCCAGCAGTAGTTAATATGCTAACCAACTTTACTGAAAGGCATACAGATGTGGAAAGAGTCTATCTAGGGACTTTAATTATCACCTTGTCAAATTCAAATTATTATCTTGTGAGTTCATTTCCATAAAGTATCCCCATTGCTGTAAGATGATTTAACATGTGCCTGCTTCTTATCTTTTTTGTAGGCTAGCTCTCTGTCAGACCATGATGTTTACCATAACCGATTTTGTCAAATAGATTTTTTACAAACACTTCATTTTGGCAAAAGATGGCTCTGTATAATGCAAAGAGAAACTGGCATGCACCAGCAATAGTTACATAAATCAGGCTTGGTCTTCAACTGTTTTGAACAGAATCAAATTTAGGGGGTTGGGGGGAGGAACCAAAGAGCCAGGGGAATGATTTACATGACTAGATTCTGAAGCCAATCATTTTTGGCTGGTAAATCATTTCAAGATTCAGGAGGTCTGGAGGAACTCCTCTGACCTTAGTGGACATGATAGTTAGTGCTGGACCATATCACAGGAGAAAAGAAAAAAATGTAAGAATGTTGAAGTCACTGTCTTTGCAGTATGTCAATGCAACTTCAAAAAAAGAAAAAAAAAACCCACACAGGACAGTCAGTGAAGTTTCTTAGTAAAGCAGTTTTCAATGGGTACAGCATTAAATGTGACAATAAGATCTCTCAAATTCTTTAGTTTTGTGTTCATATGAAGTCCTGAATATATATCAATAAGAATAATGTTCGGCTGAGAGTTTTGTATTTAAACAAAAATAAGATATTTTGACATAAGGTCATCAAGATAGTGAATTATATCTATTTTAAAAAAAAAACACCTAAAAAAACAACAACCTGTGCTTAAAAAACTTTTCAAGGAAATGCAGATGTTCATCAACTGGTAGCCATATACTCAAAATACTATGCTATGCTGTTCAAGTCCACCTGAAGTGGATGGGGCTTGCATTAATGGAGTACTCCAAGAATCACATTCTTGGTATTACGAAAATATGGGCAGACAAAGTTTGGTTTTACTCGAACTTGTTTTTCTTTATAGATCTTAACTCTACATATCCCAACTATGTTTCATTTGATTCTCATACAGCCAGTAACTTGAACATTTCTTCTTTTCAGGGAACGTGACAGGCTGCTCCCAAACACAGAATGAGGCACAAGGGGTTTTGTCAGGATTAGGGATCATTTTCTGTCCGAGAGGCCACTTTGAAAGCTAATGGAAGCTCCATGGGCTGAACAGGAGATGAGAATGAGGTTTTTAAGGGATGGTCTCGAGCTGCATAAAGGAAAGAGAGGGTCAGATCATAAATTTAATTTATTTTATTTATTTATTTATTCACCCCAGCCTTCCCTCAAAGGACCAGGGCAACTAACAAAAGATATAACATAAAAACATACATAAAAACATATAAAAACAATTAAAAAGAGACCCTAAACAGCTCCACCTAGATGCCCAGGTTGGAGCTGTGGTGAGGAGTGCTTTTTGCCAGTTACATCCATTGCGTCGGCTTCAGCCATATCTCTCAGATTCTGATCTGGCCACCATCATTTATGCTTTCATCACCTCAAGTTTAGACTATTGTAACTTGTTCTACATGGGGCTGCCTGTGGTGACAGTTCAGAATCTGCAGCTGGTGCAGAATGCAGCGACCTGCCTCCTTACGGGGCCGGGCCGCCGGGACTACATCACATCGGTGCTCCACTCTCTGCACTGGCTGCCTATAGCCTTCCAGGCTCGATTCAAGGTGCTGGTCCTTGCCTATAAAGACCTATATGGCTTGGGCCCCACTTATCTGCAGGACCAACTCACTCTCCATGCCCTTGACCGGCCCCTGCGGTTGTCTTGGAATACCCTTCGAGGTTCCTTGGGTTTTCCGGGTGGCTACTATGGGGAGGGCATTCTTGGTGGCTGCTCCATGGCTGTGGAACTCCATCCCGGCGGAGGCCCTGGTGACCGCGGATCTTCCCTCCCTTCAGCAACAATGCAAGACTTGACTGTTCCTTCTGGCTTTTGACGAGGGTGAGGGGGGGTTATATATTTTTTTTATGAGGGGGGTTTCGGTTGGGATTTTGTGTGTGTATATTTTATGGGTTTTGATATTTTAATTATGGGGAGGTTATGCTCCCTTTTATCCCAGTCTTGCTTATCTTCTGCAGGACCCTGTGTTAGTTTTAAATATGTATTTTTATCTTTGTAAGCTGGCCCGGGCTGCCTTCGGCAAGAAGGTCCAGGTAATAAGTGTTAAAATAAATAAATAAATAAACTCCAAACCACCAACCCTCTCCCTAACCCCTCCATCCCATACCAGCTGACCCTATCCCAGTCCACCAAGCACCTGCCCAATCAACAGGGTCTTACATATATTCCGGAAGGTAAGCAGGCTCAGGCAGATCTCCAAGGGTCTATGCCCTGGGTTAGTACTGAAATGGATCTTCGTAGGTGGATTCATATTTATTTCATTTAATTTATGTATGTATTTATTTATTTGATTGATTTTTACCCCACCCTTCTTACAAAGGCTCAGGGCAGCTTACGAAGATATAAAAACATAGAAATGTGTATAAACACAAACATATAAAAACAGTTAAAACTCCCTACCTTAAAACACTTTCCTTAAACCCTCTACCCAATCCCACCCAACCCTATCCCAGCCTGCTAAACACCTGGCCAAACAAGGATTTAAATATCTTCTAAAAGATGAACAGGTTCAGGCCTAGGAGGACCTCCAAGCAGAGTGATTTTCATAATTGTGGAGCAGCCACAATTGGTACATGCAAGAGGGCACCCCAGAACTCAGAGGCTGTGACAGAACATAAGGGAAGAGGCAGTCCTTCAGATACCTGGGACCCAAGTCATTTAGTGCTTTATAGGTAAAAACCAGAACCTTGAATTGTGTCTGGAAAGCTATCAGCAGTCAGTGCAAACTCCAGAGCACTGGTGTAATGTGCTCCTGGCAACCCACCCCCAACAGAAGGCAGGCCACTTTGTTCTTCACCAGCTGTAGCTTCCGAACAGTCATCAAAGGCAGCCCCAGATAGAGTGCATTTCAGTAGTCTAGCCTTGAGGTTATGAAGACCTGGATGACAATGGCCAAATCCATGGCTGACAAAAAAGGTTGCAGTCTTCTCACCAAAGTTGGTGAAAGGCACTCCTGGCTATGGCTGAAACCCAGCCATCCAAATGCAACAGGGGATTCAAGTACACCCCAAGGCTATGAACCTGAGTGACCAAAAGAGGCTATACCCCATCAATATCAGTGGACCCTACATCTCCCAGGACACACGGCTGACCAACCATCATCACCTCAGTCTTGTTTGGATTCAGCTTCAATCACCTCACCCCCGTCCAGTCCCCAATGGCAGCCAGGCACCTAGAAAGCACCAAGACTGCAGAGCCTGGGTCAGATGAAAAAGAGATAGAGCTGGGTGTCATCAGCATACTGATGGCACTTCACTCCATATCTCCTAAATAGAGCTGCACCGAATAGGTGCTCTGAGTAATCGCAAGGATTTCTGAGGTTCCAAGTACCAGAACTGAGTCTTTGGTCATCACTTGGGATTTTTCCAAGGACTCGTAAATTGGAACTCTGGACCTTGGAAATCCTTGGAACCTGGAACCTGAAAACTCAGAATCGCAGAAACACTCGGTGTCCGAGCCAGCACCCAGCACCCAAACTGGCTCGAGACAAAGAAAACTCAATTAAGTTTCAACAAGTTTTGGCCCATGGCCTCACCCATGCATGCCATCAGTCAGCGGGCATAGCCACAGGAAACCAGACATACACCCCCTCAAAACAACAACAACAACATGTGCCTCCTTTGCTCTGTGCCCTTCTATGCAAGACAAGCCCCTTCCCCACACACCATTAATCAACCAGAACATCCCCACTCCTCCTGTGCCTGAGCTGGCCATGTCTTGGAAAAGTTGAACCCACATAACATCAAAAGTACAGTGTTCAAGAAAGCACATCAAAAGTGAGACAATTACAAGACAAACCCAAAATTGCAAATCCAAAAAAGCTTCACGGCAAAAAAGCCAAAGTCAAAGTACCCACAACATGGCCCTCTATAGTGCTAACCAGCAAACAAGGGGAACAGTCCCACATAAACCGATGAAATGGAGTGTGAGAACACACCAGGGACTGTACTATTATTGTGTGTAGTATATCATATCAATACATGAGCAATTGCTGAATATTGATGTAAAAACACTCCCATACAGTTATTGGACAAGAGTATATGGATATATAAAAGTCATGTCATTATTACATGTAACATAATACCCCAAACTTCCAATTAATAAATTCTTGACCACCATGAAAGTGTAACAATAAACTACTTAATACAGTCAAATGTGAGCATGTATACCAATGTATAACCCAAAACCATATTGGTCTCACAAAGTCATATCAAATATATCTTGATCTCACACTCTTATCAAATATATCTACTAGCTTGTTTAACTTGTTTCAAGTCATCTTTCTCAAGATAACTGAAAAGATTCTTCTTCCCACCTGAAACACTTCAACTTCAGGAAGTTGTTCTCAATATGTTCTTGTGGCTCTCCAAAAATGTGCAGCTCATATAAATACAAATACATGGATATAATTCTGAACTAATATATCAAAGTCATAAAATGCCAAAAAAGGAATTAACAAGATATAATTCAAAATAATTAACTTGCTCATCAACAATGATATTTAAATGCATCTGCAAAATATCCAAGCCTCATAATCTATAAACAAAAACAATCATCTTCACAGAACACTATATATGGATAATACATCTATACTCTTAAATAAACTTACTGTTGTTGCTATTAGGAGTATTTCAGTCCTGTTCCCCAAGAAAACTTCCTCTGACTGGGATCATTGTACCAGACATGCTCAGTATAAATAGGAAGTGTTAAAGCCTAAACACCAGTAATTAACCAAGTTAATATGTATAATTGGAATACTGTTAACACACTAAGTGGGGAATTGGTCTCAAACCCCAAAGTATAACAAAGGAGGAAGGCTCTAGAAGTAAAAATCAGGTGCAATCTTAAATAAATTCAAAGAAGGAATAGGGTTGAAAGCATAGTAATTTAGACAAACTTCCTCATAGATATTTGGCTCTTGTTAATTCAAATAATTTCAACCAAGGAGCACACTCAAATGGAGCATCTATACTGATCTCCCCATTTAATGCCATTACTCCACTCCTGTATAACCAATCCTTCCTATATAAATTCCCACAGTTGTGGTCCTAAAGACTAATGCTAGATCATTCACATAATGGTATATACAGACATAAAACCCCTAAGTGGAGCATACAGGCCTTGGAAACAGATGTTATAAAAACACAGTCATATCCAATTTATCATTTAAACCCCCAGGATGTAAGGTTCCCAAGATATGAATCCAAAAGATTTCTCTTTGACTTAATAATAAATTCCTGTCCACTTCCTTTTGTGGTTGAACTTGATTTTGCTTTACTGCAAACACCTTGAACTTAAATGGAGAATGTTGTTTAACTAAAAAAAATGCACTGTTAATGGTGCATCTACAGACTGACACCTTATTTTACTTGGATGTTCTGAAATCCTTGTTCTCAATGCTCCTGTGGTTTGTTCCATAAAACTGAGGCCACAAGGGCACATTACGATATAAACAGCAAAAGAAGAACTACAATTTTTTGTGTAGTGCTATCTTCAGGTTTGGCTGGTCCATCTAAAGGTGGCCTGCCAGATATGCAAATGCAAGTGGAGCAAGCTGTGCCTGTTCCTGGGTGAACCTGCCGGTGGTGCTCCAGAACATTGAGGAGTGCTGCTGGTGGAGTGGGCTAGCCAAACCAGAACACAGGTCGAAAGTGTAGCTGCTGTCCATGGGTAATTGCAGACATAGGGTGATTTCAAACGTTACGGGTGGGCGGTTCACCACAGTGAACCCCCAGGGGGGGTGAACAGCACAACCACGCCCCGGGGTGGAAAAACGACCCAAACAGACGTGACGGGACCGGGACCACGGCCGGGAGCCGGGCCGAACCATCACGGACCGGGGCAGTACAACAGATGTGCAGCCGAACCCCCACCATGGTCAAAACTCCCACAAGGCACCGGGCAGGGGCGGGACACAGACATGGCCGCCGGAGGGCAAACGAAGCCAAAAGGCACACAAGGGAACGCCCACACAAGGGAAACGGGAAGGGAGGGGGGAAGAGGGAGAACAGGCTGACAGGCAACACACACAGCACACGCACACACACACACAGCAGACCCACAGCGGGACACACTGCACGACCACACGCCCGGGCACACACACACCCACACCCACAGACACCACACACACACACACACAAGGGAAAGGACGGGAAGGGGGGGCAGGGGCGCCCGGGACATAGCACGAGGAACAACGGGAGGGACGAGGGGGGGCACCGCCAAGGGGCAAGGCACAGGCAGCAGCAACCCCCACCCCCACAGCACCCCAGTCCACAGAGGTGCCCCCACAGCAACAGAG
>QEPC01007344.1:1321108-1333625 GCA_003113815.1 Sphenodon punctatus
GACACCGGGGGGGCAGGGAGGTGATGCAGCTGTCACAGGCCACCGCTGGGGGCCCCAGAGGCCCCAGGCCCCGGGTGCCCAGCCCGGTGGACCAGGTGGGGCCAGTGCAGCATGCCCCGGCGGTACCCCTGCAAGGACATGTAGTGGGCGATCAGGTAGTAGGCCTCGAAGCTATCAGGCATGGTGAGAGCCAGCTGGACGTCCACACGGGCCCACACCCCCAACAGGGCCAACATTTCCACCGCAGAAAGCTCCGGCACACAGCAGGCACCAGAGCAGGCAGCAGATGAAGTCCCAGGTCTCCTGTAGGCCCCACTGGACCCCTCTGTGGTAGACCTTCCTCTGGTGCCCCCACTGCTGCTCCTCCTCCTGGTCCTGCTCCTCCTGGTCCTGCTCCTCCTGGTCCTCCGGGTGCCCCTCTGGGCGCGCAGGGCCGGGTTCATCCTGGGGCTCGGCCGCCCGGGCCATTTTCCATGTCTGGGGGGAGGGGAGGGGGGGAGTGGTTGAGTGGGTGCCAGTGGGTCCCCCTCTCAGGGCACCCCTTCCCCCCTCCCGGTCCCCCGGGGTCACCCCCCCCGAGTGGTGGTCTCTCGTGTCCCCTGTTCCCGTCCCCTTGTTACCCCTTACCCTTTTCCTGGGTGCCTCCTCGAGGCCCATTCCGGCCGCTGTCCCCGGGGTGTCGCGACCCGGCTGCAGCTGTGGGTGTTGTGCCTGGCCCGCCTCCCTGGTCGGGTGCACCCGTGTGCCCCCCTCCTCCGCCTGTGCACCCTCCACCTGCATCGCTGCCCCTGCCTCCACTTCCTCCGCCTCCTGCCCCACCACTGTCACTGTCTCTGCCTCCACTCTCTTCTGCCTCCCTCCTTGCTCCATCCCGCCACGCTTGCTTGCTGCCGATTTTGCTTTAAATCTCCCTCCGGTGTTTGTGTTGGTGCTGGTTGCCCGGCAGCGACGCTGCATGCCTTGTCCCCGGCTGGGGCTCATTTCCTTTGTTTCCGCCCGGGGATTGGCATCCAGACGTTACTTGTCCTTGGTTCCCGGTGGGGGTCTGTTTGACCATGCTTCCCGGGATATTCCCCCGGCTAGCCCGGAAAGCATGGCTGAATTTGACCCCATGTGCATATTCAGCGTGGTGAACATCTGGCGCGCGCCGAACATATGTTCATGCCCCTTTGGCCCCACCGCGGGGTTGAGCGTGGTTCACTGTGGTTGAGCGTGATCTCGTAACATCTGAAAATACCCATAATGATACCACAGTCAACCACAATGAACCATGGACAATCCCGCAGTGCGGCCAAAGAACCATAAACATCTGATCAGTGGCATCCAGATGTTCACCACGGTCAATCACTCAGGCACACGCGGGAGATGTCAGTACCAGCGAGGGGAGCAATGGGGGAACAAGGAGACCCAGGACTTCATAAGGATCTAGGGGTCCCTGGAGCACCAGGTGGAGCTCGCCGTGAACAAGAACGAGCACGTGTTCAGGGAGATCATGCGGGACATGGAGTCGGCAGGGCACTACAAGACCATGGTCCAATGCTGCTCCAAAGCGAATGAGCTCAAGAGGCCATTAAAGACAACAACCAGCAGTTCGGACATGGAGCACGGACTGCCCCCTACTATGATGCCCTGGACCATGAGCTACACATGAAGGGCTCCATAGTTGCCCCATGGCTTGTGGGGAGCACCGTGGTCCAGGGCAGGGAACAGGCTGATGTACCCCACCACTGGCAGCCCTGCCCTCAGGCACCGACCCCAGGGACCCAGACCTTTCTGAGGAACACCCCGGGACCTCATGGAGCAGCAGGTCCCCCTCATGAACCAGCACCAGAAGCCCATGGCCGCAGTCAGACTCGAGTGGATCTGAGGCCATCACACTGGTCACCCTGAGCCAGTGGACCCAGGGGGAGCACAGCCCAAAGGAGGAGCTGACCTCGGAGAACTCCAAGATGGACATAGAGGGAAGGCAAGTGTCTGGGAGGGCACATAGGCCAAAGGGGGCATGCCCAGGGCTTGGGAACCCCACAGGGCATGTCCCCATCCCTGTGGCCCCCAGGAAACAGGGAAAGCGGGAAGGGGGTCAGGGTGCAGGGGGGCCCACCTGGGCACACAACAGGGGGGACAGGCACAGCTGACTGTGGGGGCACCGGCCCCCAGTGCCAGTGAGTGGGGGCCATGGTGGTATGGGGACCTGGACTGGTCAAGGGTAATGCACCCCCATCTGTTCCCCAACAGGTGCACACACATCCCAGAATGCAGGTCAGCCAGGCAAGGGGGAATGCATGGAACACCTGCAACAGCAGCAGGTGGACCAAGGTGAGCTACCAGGGTGGAGGGGTGTGTGTCGCCAAATGGGGGTGCACAGAGGGCACGGCCGGCCGAGTGAGGCACCAACCCCCCCATCCTGCTACAGCATTCCCAATGACTCAGATCAGGATGGTAGGGTGGGCGGAGCACAGGGGGCCTCCCAGGGGGAGGACCACACAGGGCACCATGGCCACCTACAGCACAGCTCCGGGACAGGTGGTATGTGACCGAGCCCGACAAACCATCACCAATCGTTTCCCCAACAGGGCAACAGGCAGAATCCCCACCAGCCAAGCCCGTGCCCCAGGTACAGCGGCAGCGGGAGCACAGGGCATGGGTATGGTGCCGAAGGGAGAATCTGGTGGAGGATATAGTCCGGACCAGCACAGAGCAGGGGGAGCAGATGATCGCTGCCAACGACCACATGGAGGCAGCCACAGACAGGGTCCTGAAGCATTCGGAGGCCAAGGACTGGAAGCTGGCTGTGGAAATGTTCCAGGAATGGAGGTGGGAGCAAAGGGAGCACATGAGGCAGATGGAGGCATTGGAGTGGCTAAACCAGACCATCAAGTGGCTGGTCACAGAGCACAAACAGATGATGGACAGGTCCCTGGACATTGGCACCTCACTGCTTCTGCATGCAGGGACCATGAGTGCCTACAGCATGGGAGCCGCTCTGCCTGGCACCATACCGGCTCCAGTGCCTCAGAAGCCTTCCTTAGCGCTCCCACTGCCCCCACCACCACCCCAGCTGCTGGCATGTTATCAGGGCCTGTGTCTCTGCTTTCCTGTCCCACCAGGCCTCTGGAGACAGCAGCTGCCCAGGGAGGCCCATCCGGCAATGCCACCACCACATGGGGTGGTCCGGACCCAGAGGTGGGCCAGGGCACAATCGGGGAGATGGACAGCGGGGGTGAGGAGAGCTCCCAGAGTTCCACGGTGCCTGCTAGGTGGCTGAGGGGGCAGCCCAGGAAGCAGCAGGGTCAGGGGGATGGGGGAGGGGGAGGTAGGGCAGGCCAGGGANCTGTCTCTGCCTCCACTCTCTTCTGCCTCCCTCCTTGCTCCATCCCGCCACGCTTGCTTGCTGCCAATTTTGCTTTAAATCTCCCTCCGGTGTTTGTGTTGGTGCTGGTTGCCCGGCAGCGACGCTGCATGCCTTGTCCCCGGCTGGGGCTCATTTCCTTTGTTTCCGCCCGGGGATTGGCATCCAGACGTTACTTGTCCTTGGTTCCCGGTGGGGGTCTGTTTGACCATGCTTCCCGGGATATTCCCCCGGCTAGCCCGGAAAGCATGGCTGAATTTGACCCCATGTGCATATTCAGCGTGGTGAACATCTGGCGCGCGCCGAACATATGTTCATGCCCCTTTGGCCCCACCGCGGGGTTGAGCGTGGTTCACTGTGGTTGAGCGTGATCTCGTAACATCTGAAAATACCCATAATGATACCACAGTCAACCACAATGAACCATGGACAATCCCGCAGTGCGGCCAAAGAACCATAAACATCTGATCAGTGGCATCCAGATGTTCACCACGGTCAATCACTCAGGCACACGCGGGAGATGTCAGTACCAGCGAGGGGAGCAATGGGGGAACAAGGAGACCCAGGACTTCATAAGGATCTAGGGGTCCCTGGAGCACCAGGTGGAGCTCGCCGTGAACAAGAACGAGCACGTGTTCAGGGAGATCATGCGGGACATGGAGTCGGCAGGGCACTACAAGACCATGGTCCAATGCTGCTCCAAAGCGAATGAGCTCAAGAGGCCATTAAAGACAACAACCAGCAGTTCGGACATGGAGCACGGACTGCCCCCTACTATGATGCCCTGGACCATGAGCTACACATGAAGGGCTCCATAGTTGCCCCATGGCTTGTGGGGAGCACCGTGGTCCAGGGCAGGGAACAGGCTGATGTACCCCACCACTGGCAGCCCTGCCCTCAGGCACCGACCCCAGGGACCCAGACCTTTCTGAGGAACACCCCGGGACCTCATGGAGCAGCAGGTCCCCCTCATGAACCAGCACCAGAAGCCCATGGCCGCAGTCAGACTCGAGTGGATCTGAGGCCATCACACTGGTCACCCTGAGCCAGTGGACCCAGGGGGAGCACAGCCCAAAGGAGGAGCTGACCTCGGAGAACTCCAAGATGGACATAGAGGGAAGGCAAGTGTCTGGGAGGGCACATAGGCCAAAGGGGGCATGCCCAGGGCTTGGGAACCCCACAGGGCATGTCCCCATCCCTGTGGCCCCCAGGAAACAGGGAAAGCGGGAAGGGGGTCAGGGTGCAGGGGGGCCCACCTGGGCACACAACAGGGGGGACAGGCACAGCTGACTGTGGGGGCACCGGCCCCCAGTGCCAGTGAGTGGGGGCCATGGTGGTATGGGGACCTGGACTGGTCAAGGGTAATGCACCCCCATCTGTTCCCCAACAGGTGCACACACATCCCAGAATGCAGGTCAGCCAGGCAAGGGGGAATGCATGGAACACCTGCAACAGCAGCAGGTGGACCAAGGTGAGCTACCAGGGTGGAGGGGTGTGTGTCGCCAAATGGGGGTGCACAGAGGGCACGGCCGGCCGAGTGAGGCACCAACCCCCCCATCCTGCTACAGCATTCCCAATGACTCAGATCAGGATGGTAGGGTGGGCGGAGCACAGGGGGCCTCCCAGGGGGAGGACCACACAGGGCACCATGGCCACCTACAGCACAGCTCCGGGACAGGTGGTATGTGACCGAGCCCGACAAACCATCACCAATCGTTTCCCCAACAGGGCAACAGGCAGAATCCCCACCAGCCAAGCCCGTGCCCCAGGTACAGCGGCAGCGGGAGCACAGGGCATGGGTATGGTGCCGAAGGGAGAATCTGGTGGAGGATATAGTCCGGACCAGCACAGAGCAGGGGGAGCAGATGATCGCTGCCAACGACCACATGGAGGCAGCCACAGACAGGGTCCTGAAGCATTCGGAGGCCAAGGACTGGAAGCTGGCTGTGGAAATGTTCCAGGAATGGAGGTGGGAGCAAAGGGAGCACATGAGGCAGATGGAGGCATTGGAGTGGCTAAACCAGACCATCAAGTGGCTGGTCACAGAGCACAAACAGATGATGGACAGGTCCCTGGACATTGGCACCTCACTGCTTCTGCATGCAGGGACCATGAGTGCCTACAGCATGGGAGCCGCTCTGCCTGGCACCATACCGGCTCCAGTGCCTCAGAAGCCTTCCTTAGCGCTCCCACTGCCCCCACCACCACCCCAGCTGCTGGCATGTTATCAGGGCCTGTGTCTCTGCTTTCCTGTCCCACCAGGCCTCTGGAGACAGCAGCTGCCCAGGGAGGCCCATCCGGCAATGCCACCACCACATGGGGTGGTCCGGACCCAGAGGTGGGCCAGGGCACAATCGGGGAGATGGACAGCGGGGGTGAGGAGAGCTCCCAGAGTTCCACGGTGCCTGCTAGGTGGCTGAGGGGGCAGCCCAGGAAGCAGCAGGGTCAGGGGGATGGGGGAGGGGGAGGTAGGGCAGGACAGGGAGCAGGAAGGGAGGAAGAGCTGTCTCTTATACACATCTAGATGTGTATAAGAGACAGGGATGGGGGAGGGGGAAGGGGCGGTAGGACAGGCCAGGGAGCAGGAAGAGGTAAGGGGGATGGGGGAGGGCACAGGGGGAACTGTATGGACAATAAATACATGGGTTAGCAACTACAACAGCTTTATTGTATGCTTCATGGTAACAGGAAGGGGGAAGGGGATCAGCTTGGCTGTGGCTTGATGACAGGTGGGACCTGCCGTGGGTAGGTCCTCACATGGCTGTGGGCGGGCACAGGTGCCAGGATGACTGGTGCTGTGACCCGCCTGTGAGGATTGGGTGGGGACCTGGGCACTGGGGATGTCCCAAGGCAGCCCACAGGGGGCCCCGGGGCTGGCCCAGAGTGCTCAGGCCTCAGGCTACCTGGCTATACGCCTTGCCAGGGCAGTGCGGATCTGCTTGGCATAGTGGTATTCCCGCGGGTTCTCAGCATTCACATAGAGTGGCACGGGTCCTGGTGGCCGCTGGGGCATGGGGAATACCAGGGCGGCCCCATTGGTCTTGCATGTGTTGTGCAGGACACAGCAGGCACCGATCATGAAGGCCGAGGTTTCCACAGAGAAGTCCAGGAAACCTGCAAGGCACCTTCAGCGCTGCTTGAGGGCACCGAAGGCCCTCTCGATCACAGTCCTCAAGGCGTATAGCCGGGAGTTGAACAGTGCCTCCACAGGGGTCCTGGGGACCGGGTATGCCTTCATGAGCCAGCGGAGGAGCAGGTAGGCCAGGTCCCCCAGGATGCAGGGGAGCATCAACACCTCCTTGATCCTGGTCATCTCCATGTCTGAATAGTCTCTCCGGTACATCTGGGCATAGCGGGGAGAGATGGCGAGGATCCGGGCATTATGGCTGCAACTGGAGTGGCCGGTGAAGATGCTCATGAACCAGCCCCAGTGGTCCACAACTGCCTGGAGTTGCAAGGAATGGTATCCATACCTGTTGATGTACTCTCCAGCATCCCCACTGGGGGGCCGGAGGATCTCGATGTGGGTACCCAGCACCCAGACAGTTGTGGGAACCCGAGAGCCTCGAAGCCAGCCACCACATCCTCCTGGTCCAGCAGCTGGATCACTCAGTCGAGTAGCATGCCCTCTACGGGCTCGCAGAAGTCCTGGAGAATGCCCATGATGGTGCTCAGTCCCACACCAAAGTGCTGTGCCACGGACAGGCAGGAATTCGGTGTTGTCAGTGCCCAGACCGCTATAGCCATGCACTGGACCATGGGTATGGGAGAGCGCATGGGGGTGCGCAGCCACTCCAGGCAGGGCACCACCAGCTCAGCGAGCCTCATGAGGGACCGCCTGTCCATGCAGAAGTGTGGCCTCCATGCTGCATCGTCCCACCATGCCAGGGCCCCAGCCCACCATTCCTGTGCCCAGTCTGTGACCCAGAGTCACATTTGCATGGGCATGGTGAGCGTTACCGTGCTCCCCATGGCCGCCCGACGCCAGTTGTGTTGACTGGTTGCCTCTTGGAGGACAGTGGGGTGCCCTCGGATGAGGCGCAGGTCCTGTTGGTATGGCGCAGACTCCTGAGGGACCCTGAGCCTGGCCTGGGAGTGCCTGCGCCCATGGTGGGGATGCCGGAAAGCCACAGTGGTCTTTGAAAGGCACCCCCAGATGTGGGCGCTCAGGTGGAGAAGCTCCTGGTGAGCCACTGGAGGTTGGTGTGCTGCCAGTGCCACTCTGCACTTAGGTCCAGGAATAGGCAACATGCAGCCCTCTGGCCCGTGTCCATGGTGGAGGGTGCACATGGTGCGGTCCAGCGCACGGCTCTCCTGTCCATGTCCTGGGACTGCCCAGTCTCTGTGCCCCTCCCATGCACCTTTGGGGCAGGGCCCGGCACACCTTTATTGGCCGCCCTCACCTGGCCGCCCCACTGCCAGGTGGCCGGGGGCTGCTCAGCTGTGCCGGTGTGGACTTCCATGGGCTCTTTGTGATGGTTGTGCTCGCCTGCCAGCCGGCGTATAACAGTTAATGGCATCCCTCCCCTGACTGCACCTGCTCTTCGTTCTGGGGGCTTGTGCCCCAGGTCTGCATGCGCCCTTCAGTGTGGTCCGCAGCTGGTTTCCTGTTGTCATCACCTCCCTGCTATCAGTGCTTGCTGGACATTCCCTGCATTCGGTTCCTGCAGCTGTGCTGGGTCCGCTCCCCATGCATCGCTCGCTAGCCATGCCTTATTGCAGCCTGCAGACTTATCGCGAGTTTGTAAAACCTGGCTGTTCGCCCAGGCCTTTGGGGAGGGNTTATTGGCCGCCCTCACCTGGCCGCCCCACTGCCAGGTGGCCGGGGGCTGCTCAGCTGTGCCGGTGTGGACTTCCATGGGCTCTTTGTGATGGTTGTGCTCCCAGGCCTTTGGGGAGGGTGGGAGGGTGGGTAAGCAGGTTTTTATCCTCCTACCCTTCTTTATTATTTTTTATTTTTTTCTTATTGTCCTTTCCCTGTTTTATTTGTGAGGTTTTTTTATAAATGTTTTAAATGCTTTTAAAAGCTGTTTTTTTTTTAAAAAAAAATTGTTAGCCACCCCGAGCTGCTTGCAGAAGGGGCGGGGTATAAATATGTTAAATAAATAAATAAATAAATAAAATCACATGTCCTTGGAGCTCCCCCACTTCCCTCCTCAGCCCACATGGGATCGTGGGGCCCCTCTTTCCTTGCTGCTCAGCCCCTCTACCCACTGGACCATGACCAGCAGTGCTGCCCCAGGGCTCCCACATCCCGGATCGCCTGGTGCCCCCCATAGCTGGACCTTCCGGGAGACCATGACCCAATGTGAACTGTACCTTTCCCCAGCCATGCAACTGTTCCTGTGCTGCCCGGATACCCTCTCTGGTGCCTATGCAAGTCTGAGCTCCATCCTTCGCTAATTCAGCTATGAGGCGAGCGGTAGCACGTGCCGGCTCCATGCGGAGCCGCTGGGTCTCCATCCCTTTCCAAATGGGTGCATTCCAGAGATGAGGTGCTCACATGTGGTGTGGTCCATGGCGGAGATCATGTCCACCCTCTTGGTCTGTGGCCTGGCCGTGTTCACTACCTGCCTGGAGGAGGGGGGCCCTGCCCTGGCTGTTTCCTTCTTCTGCTGCATCCATGGGGCCCATGACTACCAGTGGTAACATGGGGTGGCGTATTACTGTCTGTTGGAGCTCAGGCACCTACCTTGACCCCCTGCTGCTGACTAATCCTTGTTGGAGCCCACCAGACTGGGGCTGGTGGCACTGGTAGCTGTGTGGACCCGTGCTGATGTCCAGGTGGGGACAGACTGGCCCAGATCCATTTGAGGCCTACTACCTCATTGCCCAATGCCCACCACATGGCACTCTTGGGCTACCACCAGGGCATGCTTCAGTGGTCCCACTTCGTGCATCTGCCAGGCCAACCCCCTTTGTAGTCCCATGCAGTTGGATGTGAGACCCCCTGTGTCTTCATTGTCATGGATGACATCCCCACCATGTGCTCCCTGCACCTCCCTGCCGGGTCAGGGCACTACCCGATCACTCCTTGCCATTCCGGACTCACAGCTGTTCTGGCTGGGTCAGTTGCCAACGTTCCGCTCGCTTATGTCACTGTGCCCCCTCCATGGGCACCCCCTGTCTTTCACTGCTGGTGGTGTTCCTCTCCATGGCCAGCCCCCCACTTTGACTGGTTCCTGCAGTCTGTGACCTCTCCTGGCTTTCCCCGTGGTATAGTCCTCCCTTTCACGGCCGCCAGGTTCCCTGTGTCCGTGCCCTGCCCCCCACCCCCTGGGTGTCTCTGTGACTGTGCGGGTCTTGGGGCCCCTACACAGCACCTCCTGGCTTCCTCCAGAGGGCGCTGCGTGTGCTGCCCACAGGATCTGGCTGGCATCCATCCCCACCCATGCTTCTGCATCAGTGAGGGGGATCCTTGCCGTATGGACGTGCCTCGGACTGCTCCGGTGCCTTCCTCTGTTTGACTGCCCTCCCCCTGTGACCCTTCTCTGTCCTCCTGGGGACCCCCGTGACTTGGCCTTCTTGTGTTGCTGTTCGGTGGGCCACCGCCTGTGCTCTCAGTGGGGTTCTGGGTGCCTTTCACTGTGCCCTGGCCTGTTCTCAGGCTGGTCCCCTCCCCTCCTGTGGCCCATGGCTCCCCCCCCCCGTGTCTGTGGTGTTGTGTGCATTGACCTTCCTGGGATGCTTTCCATTCCTCCCCCCTCCGTGCCACTGGTCCTGGCTGTGCACAGTGCCCTGTGTCTACATTCCTTCCTGGATGTCTGCCTGTTCCCTGTCCTGTATTGTTGTTTTCCTTTGTGCCCCAGTATGCTCCCCACTTCCTTCCATTCTCGTTCGGGTGTGTTTGAGCCCTGCGGTTTGTGTCCTGCTGTATCCTTGGCTTCCCTGTCCCTGTTGCATTTGCTGCCTCAGCTGCTCTTCTCCCTCCTCCCCCTCCCTTTCCATTTCTCTTGTGTGGGCATTGCCTTTTGGTGCTTTTGGCTTCATTTGCCCTCGGTCGGCCATGGCTGCCTCCCGCCCCACCCTGGTGGCTTCTGGGTGTTCTAACCACCGTCCAGAATTGATGTAACATCTGTCTTGGTCCGTCCATCCGTTTCCTTGCCGTGGTCCCACTCCCATCACATCTGTTCAGGGCTGTCCTGGACCACGGGAGCGGGTTTGCTGGCTCGCCATGGTTGGGAATCCACTGTGGTGACCCAGGAGCATGTAACATCTGAAATCACAACATCTGATTGGTGGACCTATGCTTCAGCTCCACTCAGAGGGTGATTTCAGACGTTACGGGTGGGCGGTTCACCACAGTGGATACCCAGTGGGGGTGAACAAAACAACCATGCCCCGGGGTGAAGAAAAGCCCCAAACAGACGTGACGGGACCGGGACCATGACCGGGAATTGGGCCAACAGATCATGGATCGGGGCAGCGAAACAGACGCGACGCCCATCCCCGGCCGTGGTCAGAACTCCCAGAAGACAATGGGCAGGGGCGGGACACACACATGGCTGCCTGAGGGCAAATGAAGCCTAAAGGCACACAAAGGAATGCCTACACAAGGGAAATAGGAAGGGAGAGGGGAAGAGGGAGAAGTGGCCGACAGGTACCGCACTCAGCAGGCGCACACACACAGCGGTCCCACAGCACAACACACAGCATGACCACACGCCCGGGCACACACACACAGACACACACACGCACACGCGGGAGCACCCAAGGGAAAGTTCGGGAAGGGGTGGCAGGGGTGCCCGGACAAAGCACAAGGAACAACGGGAGCAGGGGGGACACGGAAGAGGGGGGGCACTGCAAAGGGGCAGGGCAGGACACAGGCTGCAGAAACCCCCCACCCCCACAGCAACACAGGCAGTCTCAGAAAGGGGGGGGGCAGGACCGCAGGTCCAAGGCACAATGGGGGCCCGCAAGGCACAGCCAGGCCGGCGGAGATGGTCCAGGAGGGGAACGCGGGCCCCACAGTCACAGAGGGCCACAGGGAGGGCAGCCAGGACAGGCGGAGAGGTGCTCCAGGTCCAACAACATGACCCCCCCCCGGGAAGCACCGTGGCCCAGTCCGGGGGGGCCCAACCACCAGGTCACACAAGCACCTAAGATGGGGGGGGTGCAGCAGGTGGCAGCGGCCGTGGATGCGGACAGGCAGCTGGACATGGGCGGGTCAGAGAGGCCACCCAGGTACTTGGAACGGCAACCGGGGGGTGATGAGGGGGCCCCAGGCCGCAGTCAGGGGCAGCAGCGCCCCATGAAGTAGGCAGGTGCACACCACAGCAGAGACATCAGGGCGGGAGCAGCCAGCGGGGACCGGCCCCCCCGGACCGGGGCGGGGTCCACATGGGAGCATGACACTGGGGGGGCCGGGAGGAGCACAGGGAGTCACAGGCTGCCACTGGGGGCCACAGCGGGCCAGGGGCCCAGGTGCCCCGCCCAGTGAACCAGGTGAGGCCAATGGAGCAAGCCCCAGTGGTACCCATGCACGAACATGTGGTGGGTGATCAGATAGTAGGCCTTGAATGGATCAGGCATGGTGAGAGCCAGCTGGACATCCACACGGGCCCACACCCCCAGCAGGGCTGACAGCTCTGCCGCGGAAGGCTCCGGCACACAGCAGCCAGTGGAAGGGGGCCAAGGAAGATGTCCCAGCTCCAGCAGCCAGTAGTACACCACCCCACAGGTGCACTGGTAGCCACGCGCCCCGTGCACACAGGAAAAGTAGGTCATGGCCAAGGCAGGGCCACCCTCAGCAAGGCACTCTGTGAAGGTGCTCAAACTGCACACCACCAGTGCTGACACGGTCTCTGCCCTGCTGCAGGGCACATGGGAGAACCGCTGGTCCGGGATGTGCCCCTCAGGGAACCGAACAAGCCCCAGGGCCTCCGTATGCAGCCGGCAATCTCGAGCACTCACCTCATAGCCGAAGTAACAGAGACCAGAGCTTATGCTCTCATAGGCACCTGTATGGCTGCCCGGGGTGCCCAGGAGCAGCTGCATGGCCGGGGTATGCCACAGGTCGCACAGAGACATGGTCTCGTGGAAGGTCCAGATATGAGGGGCCCCAGGGGGGCAGGGGAGTGGGAGCCCCGTGGATGGGCAGTCAGCCATGGTCCGGCACCACAGGGAGAATGACACAGAGTCCCGGCGGCAAAAACACCCTCCAGGGCC
>QEPC01007344.1:1345002-1355884 GCA_003113815.1 Sphenodon punctatus
GGGAGGGGGAGGGATATTTCATTGGTTTCAATGGGGACACAGCGCCCCATTGAAACCAATGAATTAAATCCGGTACCGGCATACCGGATTTAATCCGGGAATCCGGTTTTCCTAGAACCGGTAACCGGTAAATCCGGTAGCCGGTAATGGGCCCGGGGTCCCACCACTAGTGCACAGGGCCATGGTGATTGGCTGCAGTGGTGCCCTGCAACATGTATAATAAAATGTAACACCCATTTTATGGGTGTTAGAGCGTCTGTGTAAAAAGGCACAGATAAAGCTTCAAAATCCTTGGCACTGTTAAACACTTATTTGGGCTCAACCAAACCTCAAGATTTTGTGGGGGTTTTGTTTGAAATTCACTTTTCCTTTTCTTTTTTTCCCCTTGTTGTGGACACCACAATTAAATCTTTGATCCCCTCACTTCAGTATGTTTTATAACTCAGTTTGCATGAATCAAAACCTATTAGTCAAAAGCTTTCATGCAAAAAGTTAAGTATTGCTTTGACTCAAACAAACAATGGACACTTGTATCTACACTCCTACACTGCCTCTCTGCAAACTTTACATGAATATTGATCTCAACATGTTTTTTTCCATCTTTTCAACTCCAACACCTTCACAAGGCAGGAGCAACTGAATGAATGATGTGTGGCAGTAGCCATGCTTCTGTGACAAATGTCAAATGCTTCTAATTAGGGAGCTGGACAACTTGGAGAAAACCTGTTGAGCAAGAGACTTAATATAAACCTTTTATCTTCTCTTGCAGTACAAGGTAAAACTCAGTTTTTAGAAGTCTAAAGGGGGGAGGGGGGAAATTACTAATGGCCCAAACCTAAACAAATGGCAAACAGGAAACAAGTCTCAGTGTTTACAAATAATGGATATTGACTATCAGCTACAATATCCCCAAATATCAAGATGGTGATGGTGGCAACAGTAGTACAAAAATACAAGACGAGGTGGAGCATCTTTTCCTTCCCATGAGCCACCTTGAAAATTATTACAAGCTCAAAGTGTTGGATAGGAAATGAGGATGCACATGATGCTTAGGGGTGCTCAAGATGTAGTAAGAAAGAGTAATGCTCAAATCATTGATCTATGCTGTGGAGCCATCCTCTATCTTGGAATGCATGACCTCATCCACATTCTTATAATGCCTGTTCACTCAGCATTAGAGCAGAAAGTTAACCTGGAAAAATGGGCACAAGTTCAAATTTGGCATGCCCAAATTGACCCAGTCACATTTGTGCATGAATTGGTGCCCAAACACAACCTAATGGGCTACCCCAGACTGACTCACCTGCCCGGCTCCACTGCTGCTCCCCACTGCTCCCCCCATTCCATCCCACAGCTCAGCTGAGCCAGGCAGTGTGCTACAATCCCAATAGTGGGGGTGCATGCAGAGCCAGAGGAGCAGTGGGAGCAGCAATGCAGCCAGGTGGGTGAGTCAGCCTGGGGTACAGCCAGATAAACTCTCCAGGATGACTTGCCTGCCCAGATGCACCTCTGCTTCTGGTGTTCCTTGGCCCTGCATGCACCCATTCTAAGGGGAGCAGCATCCATAGGAGTAGTGGCAGCAGCAGTGTAGCCATGCAGGTGAGTCAGCTCAGGGAGAACACAGGGGCAGGAGATTCCTGTGGTGTCCTGGGAAGACCCATATTTGGGGGCATCAAAGAACCAGGTGGGAACTTGGTAAACCCATCAGTTTCCTGCTGGGGTTGCCAAAAATGTAGGTATTAACCACGGGTAGCAAATACACTTCCCACTGCACCCTTACTCAGGATCCATGAGCCAGATTCAAGATCAGGATTGGCATGAGCTTCACTGAAGTAAATGGGACTTGTACATACACTGGGTAGAGCCAGAGTCACTTACTGCACCTTTGGCAACCTTACCCCACTCCAGGTAGCCTTACCATGCAATGCAGTGCATCATGTGTCTAGAAGCTACCAGATGTTCACCACACCACATGGCATGGCAGGCATTTAGCTGCTACATGCTGCATCCTCAGAAAATGGATGGGAACACAGCACAAACAGGCTTACCCAAAGTGTGGTAAGGCTGCCCAAGGCATGGTAGTGCACTGCCGTTTGTGTGCCCATCTTCCCCGCTACGCACCAAGGTCCACTACGGGGCATTGAGCCGCGTGCACTAACTCCAGTCCCACAGGGTCATGTCATGACCAGGGAAGGATAGTGGGAAGACCAGGGAAGGGGAGTGGGGTAGGGTTGGGCACTCGCTCATGTAACCAGCATCTCAGCCCACCACAGAGTGTGGCAGGATGGCTGACAGCAGCCTGACCCTGAAATGTGTCAGTCATCATTGCTTGCTACGGGGAGTGCAGCGATCGATCCCGCCTCAGATCATGTGGACACACCCACTAAGATAATGGTTTTTGAAAAGTCTACCTAAATTTGCCCTATGAGAGACTTGAATATAATCCCATGATTCCAAATGACAAAAAATATCAAATGCTCACAGATGGCATGACTCCACTTGTGGGCACAGCCCCAAATGGGAAAACCTGTGCACTAGGAATAGAGACAGAGGTAAACAGCTGGTAGACTGAAGTAAATTCACCAATAACCCAAGAAGGAAAGGTAGTACATACAACCAATGAAGCAGTTTAAAAAGGAAATATGCAACAGATGAAAGCATCAGGTTAGTGCAGAACCTTTAAGACTTCGCACTAATACAACAAAGTGCTCAAGCACTTGTGCAATTTTAAGCACACCAGTAGCAATCCCATTCATTTCAGTGGGACTACTCACATGTTTTACGTTTTATGTTTTATGTTTATGTTTTATTCTTTATGTACATGTTTAAGCTTTATGTTTTATGTATGTTATGTATGTTTGTGGGCTACGGCAAGAGCCAATGCCCTTTAACTAATAAACTAAAACTACTCACATGTTTAAATACTTTTCTGGACTATGGTCACTTATCACTTGCACCAACAGAAGTTACTGATTAGAGGCTTCCTACCTTTTTGTCTAAATTATTATATTTAGAAAAGGACAAACTTAAGTGTAGAAACGGGGCCAAGTTGCAACGTTTGTATTCAGATTTAAAACAGTTCAAGCAATTTGATCTGGGGTAAAGGTCTACACCCACTATGCATTTCCTTTCAAATTTAAAAGCAACAATGGGTATGTTCAATCTTTTCACAGCTACTTAAGAAAACCTATAGATATCTAAGTGTATGTAGATACCACTAAAACACAGAAGAAGGTATAAGAAAGTGTAAGTTAAAGTAAGGTGGAGGTTATTTTAACTTTCATTTTTCTTCCATCTTCCTGACATGTAAATTACACTCATTTAGACATCAAAAGAATGTGTGAAAGTAGCTCCAAGGCACTCAAAGCTCGTCTGAGAGAATCTCACATAATTCTCCTAGTTGGGCCTTCTAAATATTTCTAAATAAATAATTGCAAGTCTACAAGGCATCTGAGGTGACACACAAACATACACACACACACATACACACACAGAGCATAAATAAATTAGTAAATGAGACTACCTCTAGACTTTTTTAAACTTACACAGATACCTTTTAAATTTGGCCTAAATTACCAGAGGTGAATATTCAGCACACTAAAGGCAATTTAAGCACAAAGATTCTCATTCGAGCTTATGGGATTTGCATGGTGTATTTTGCAGGTGGGTTTAGATTAAACTTCTATTAATGTTAACAAGAATCACACGACTTTATTTCAGCATATCAAAGTGGAAATTTTCCCTATAGATTTGGTTAGTTAAAAGAAAAGAAAAAAGTGGGTAGGGTGGGAGGATGGATGGAAATAAAGCAAGTGCTGTTTTATCGCTCAATTCATTCCTCCGCATTCAATCACACTGATGCAGTAACCAGTTGAGCCCCAGGCTCGCCTAACATGCACAAAAGAAAAGCAATCCCATTCAAAAGGAGACCATGAGTTATTGATCTCATGCTGCTGAACGTTACGTTCGGTTCAGCAGCACTGTCAGTTCCCTCACATGGAAAGCTTATGTTTCCCACCATAGTTGAATGAAATTCAGCTTTTTGGAAGTGAGGGGTTAGGGCCAAGGGTCAAGGGCAGAGGCTTCTCGGCTTTCATCCTGGGACTTGAGGACATATTCTGGGTCATGATGAAAGGTAAGCATGTCAGGTCTTCAGCATGTGAGCTCTGATGGTGATGCTCACCAAAGAGGCAGCCAGTTCATGACTACTTCGCTTTCTAATATGGTCATTAGAAAATGAGCCATAAAGCCATTATTAGTTAATGTATATTACATTTATTTTAGCCACTCACTTTAATGAACAAAGTTTTTGCTACCACATTTTATGGTTCATTTATTTAGCTAAATGTCCTCATTTGCAGAAATATGTAGAGATTTGTTTTTAATCACTGAGAAGATTAAAGTAAAAACTTAAATTAAAATGTAATTTTTTTATGTGTTTCATTATTAAAATACCTGCATTGTTCCTTTGTGTGTGTTGATAATTATGCAGAGTAGTATTCTATATGTAGACACCCCATAGTCTCAATTAAATGTTAGAACTACTTAATGAAAGGCAATCAGGATTTTTTTCAGTTAGTAATTATAACCATAACCTGGAATCGAAACTCTCAGTCCACGTTCAGACTGTTTAATAAGAAATTAAATAGTTGGCCATTATTTTTCCAAGGGACCTTTCAATGACAGAGGAATTACTGTGGCACAGTGATAATTTCTTATAGATTCTGCTGCAAAAGCATGAAGCATAGGGTTTGTCCCCCCCCCCCCACCTCACATAGAACAATTACAATATTAATCATACCCTAGTTTTGTGGTAAAAGAGGTAAACTTTAGTTTCTCCACTGAAGACTGAGACGCACAATTTAAAAGAAGGAATAATAATGTAAATTCTACAAATTGGAGAAGTATCACACATTCAAAGAACAAAAAAGGAGAAAAACAATGAAAGAGGGAGCACATGTTTTACAGTAGCTCCAGGGTAATGTATTTGTAGAAACTCCCTTACACTCTCACTGTCTTACCACTATTCAAATTAATTCTGCCTCAGTAATGACTACTCCAGTACTATCACTCCCCACATGCTGGGACAGTCAGTAACACTGTATTTATTCATAAGAAGTCACTGAATATACATTTAGAAGTGTTATTGCAATGCACTATGACTATTCATTTCAACAATTTGCTATTTCTTATTCAGATAGCATGATTGGTCAGTGAAACTATGAGTGAAAACAAAGGAGATAGTAGCCCACAATAGCCTGCGACTCACCCTCCCATCTGTTAGGTGTCCGCCAGATATTTTCCCACTTTCACGATTGGGCGGGCGGGCAGGAGTCCAGCTGCTACTTGAAGTCCGTGATGTCAGCAAAGATCAAGCCCAGGTGCAGTGGCCACTGGCCACCTGTCAGCTGATGGTGTGGGCTGAGAGTAATCAGATACCTCTGGTCGCCTGTCAGTTGATGGCATGCCTGGGAGAAGCAGTCACTGGCATGGAGGGAGGGACTGAGGGAGACCACCCCTGCCTGGGGGTGGTGGGCTGAGCCCAGACCCACATGGTCACTTCCTTCCTCATCTGTCACCCCGCATCTGGCAGCAGGACTCTCTCCTAGGGAAGCAGTGGTGGTGCAGTTGCATGCATACAACTTCTATCCATGTGTAGGGGTGTGCAGAAGACACCCCATTCATTTTTGTTTTCATTTACAAAATTCCTTCATTTGAGGGAGGTTTCATAGAAAACCCATTCATTCTTTTTTTAAATTATTATTATTAATAATAATAATAATAATAATAATTAATAATAATAAATAAGAAAAAATCACTAAATGTACATAATAACTGCGGGACCATTCTGCACATGTGTACCCTTTTCTGAAATGGCAGTGGCAGAATCACCACCATTCTGAAAAAGGGCAGCTAGTCTGTGCATGCCCAGTGGATGTAAAAAATCACTGTGCATGCACAAATGCCCACTGGACCATTATGTGCATGCCCAACCTTTTCTAAAATAGCATATCTTTCCGTATTCTTAATTACTAAAACAAATGGAGCTCAACATGGTGATGTTACTCTAATTGGAAAGCTTAATTTTTTCAAATCAGAGAGGATTAAGTGCCAATAAGCAAATAATGTGTAATGTGCTTCTAGTGCGGATTTATTTTCAGATGAATACCAGATCTATCCATTGTTGGGTAAAATGATGAATACTTACAAGCACACAATAACATCCTAGAAATAACAGCACACAAAAAATTCTCAGCTTGAAAGTTTTTACCAGTTAATCATTCCAGTATTCATCCTCATTTGTTCTTAAGCAGAGCCCTTCTTCCATCAGCTCTCCGAGGTGGATCTCAGATAAATGATAGAAATAAGGGCGCAGTCAGACGTGCGTTTAAATCGCACAGCCGCGGCAGCGTGCAATTTAAAGCACCGCGCACTTCCGGGTTGGTCTGAATGCAACATTTCAGCCTAACCCGAACTGTTGGAGTGCGGTTTGAAAAGCTTCTCCGAGCAGCTTTTCAAACTGCACTCCAACAGTTCGAGTTAGGCTGAAATGTGCGCACTCACTGCATTCAGACCAACCCAGAAGTGCGCGGTGCTTTAAATCGCATGATGCCGCCGGCGCGGCTGTGCAATTTAAAAGCACGCCTGAATCCAGCATAGAAGTCTCTTCTATGGCATGGAAATGTAGCATGCTTGTAAATGTACCAACACACATAATCTATAGGAAAGCATGTTCATATTCATTTGAGTACATTTGTATTTTTACTACCCCATCCTTATAACCTAAACACCCATCTGTTGGTTCAGAGGAGACTTGGAGTACCGCAAGGCCATTTGTCGACCAGTGCACTTAGTGGTCCTTGTATGGGGACTGGAGTGGTTGGACTAGTCATGCACATGTACAGTCACATGTGTGTTTATTTAATCCTCTTGTTGTATATTTCATCAACTTATTTTGTAATTGCTTTATGGCAAGTACTGTCTCTTTGATACATGTGAATGGCATGCTTATTTTTATTTATTTAAATGTATATTCCACCCTATCCCTAGGGTCCAGGGCTTATTACAACATATTAAAAAAAATACATAAAACAGATATACATAAATAAAACCATTTAAGTATTCTCTACCCCAACCTCTATTCGCACCTGCGCAAATGCTTGGCCAAATAAAATTCTTACATTGTCTCTAGAATTTGCTTTGATTCAGGCTTTGGCAAACCTTTAGAGGAAAGGAGTTCTGTAACTGTAGAGCAGTCACCATTTGAACCAACTTTAGCCCAACAAAGCTTGGATCTGTGATGGGGACATTTAGATACTACATACATGTAATAGTCACAGGACTGTGTTTACTTTATTTTCCCCATTGACTCTAATGGGGGAAACACAATATATACAGGTTCCTGGTAATAGAACAGTATCTGTGCTGACTTAAATGAGTTTCCAAAAGAGGAAAAAATGTATCTCATCATATTAAAAGTATATATGCTATTGGTTCTGATTCAGGCCCCAAGGACCACTGCACAGAGTACACGTGGCACATGTACACATATGCACGTGCAAGTCACGCGCACCCCCAGCACAGGATCTATAGCATGCACACAAACTGTGCAGAGGGCATGCAAATATATGCATGCAGTGGTGCTCATGGGGCTTGGGATCAGCCCCATTGTCTTGAAATACCTTGAGTTGGGTGGAAAAGATGTCATAATTCATTCCTCATTTGGAGTACCATGTATATTTTACAGTCATCTCAGACCAGATAGAAGCGTAAGGACAATAGGTGAATGCATGTCTGGGACACATCTCTGCCAGAGATGTGTGTAGGAGGGAACATTTTCATTTTTATTTTGCTAATGTTTGATTTTTTTTTCCTGTTTCATTTTGTTTATATTTAAAATTTCATTTTCCATTCATTTCAAGGTGCATTTACTTGCATGGCTTTGTTCGGGAATGGGTGAATGCAGTGTGATCTAACGCCCACATGGGGGCAGCAGAGAAGGACTAGGAGGAAAAAGGGCTGTTGATCTTCTGCCCACCAACTTCCTGCCACATTCTTTGTCTGTCTGTCTCTCTCTCATGTCTGCCAGTCAGTTTTCTAATGGATGGGGTCACTTAAAAAATAGATTTAGTAGGATTAGACCTAAACAAGAGATATAATATTTAGAAATGGAGGAGGAATAGTTCTGTAAAATGCTCTGAAGAACCAGAAGCTAGAAGCAGACAAGCAGCTGCAGCCAGCCAGCTTCTCCCAATATGGTTTTTACAGTGCCCTCCATCAAGTACCCAAGTTCTGGCATCACCGAACATAGCCCTATCACATGAATTCTCTGTGGGTATTTTCAGACATGACAGCATGAAGGGGCCACCACGGATGAACCCGGTCTGGAGAAACACCGCCAACTTAGTCTGGAACAGACTGGTTCACAAAACAAATGTGACTAGTGCTACATGCAGCCAGAAAGCAGTCCCACCCTCACCTCTGTCCAGAGTGCTGGAGATGCTGGGAACAAGCATGATGCTGAACCTGGACAGGACTAACCTGCTCCAGGAACCAAGGTCACTGCACTGTTGTGTAGACATGGCAGACTGTGGGTAAAAGAAGCCAAGCAGTTGCCGCCACCAACCCACAGCAGGGCTCTACCAAGGGCAGAGGAGGAGGGGAGAGCAGGAAAGAAGATTGCCCCAAGGAGGCCACTGCCAGTCACAAGTGGACCCAGCCAGGCAGCCGGGACAGATGAAGAGCAAAGCACACCCACAGAACAAGATACAAGAGCAATCCAGAACAGGGCTGCCATCACGGCTCATCCACCATGTGTAGCAAAGCAGGGGTCAGGGGTTCCTCATACAGGAGGGGCACAGGGCAAAATGCCAGGGGTGTAGCTCAATGGATGGAGATCCCCTCACCTCCAGACATAATGGCACAGCCCTTGTGAGGACAGCAAAGCACACCCCAATGTCCAGTCCCATGGAAGAGGACAGAGAGCTCTGTTGGGTGGCACCATGCCAGCTCTGTGTTTAGCAAGGTCCACACAGAGTTTAGGTCTAAAGGTTATGAGACTGTGGGGGAAGGGAAACCCACACACTCCACACACAAGGGCCAACAGAATGTGCCCCTCTGGTACCTTAGAGCCCCCATATGGAAAGCAACCAGGTAATATGGTTTTAAAAGGGTAATCAATGGCCAAGACCACTTGGACATGCTGGTGAGTCCACACCCCATAAAGTTTGTTAAGTTCAGATGCAGAAGGCTAGTCTCGCAGATATGGGCCACTCGAGGGGCCCTCCAAGTGGTTCATCTCAAATAAAGTAAGTAAAGCAGATTGATTGTGTGGCCATTATAAACATGTAAACCAAACATACAAACAAAACAGAACACAGTAATATAAAACCAAAAAACTCTACAAAAGTATCACAATTACAATAACAGTAATCCACAGAAGTCTACAAGAGTCATGGCTCAAAGCAATGCCCCAATATAATTCTCCCATTATACTAATGGCAAACTCATCCCAGACAGACAGATCTAGCTTTCATTGCTTGAGCCGACTATTTGGCCACAGTTAGTGTCCTCTGTTTATCACAATCCCGCAGCAGCAAACAAAGATGCACCTGCATTAATCTTCCAGGCAAAGTCTTCAATGTAGGGCAAATAAGTTCTTCTTTTAGTTGCACATATAATCTCCAGTACAGCTAGACATGCTGCACTGATTCAACTTCACCTCAACCACAGGGGCAAAATTGCTCATAGAAGGGATTTACATTATAGCATCCCTCGAGCACTGGAGTTGAGAGAGCATTCATATGAGCCTGAAAAAACAAAACTCTTTGATTAGAAACAATGATATCTGCTAGCTTTAGAGCAGCTGAATCCTTGGTTGGTTGAACAGAAGAGGACACGGAAAGAAACGACACAGCATTTAATTTTGCCAGATCAGATAGCCTTAATTTTAATTCAAATTTGGCCTTAAGGTACCCCTGTACAGACAAGTACGGGAGAGAGAAGCCAAAACAATTCACCCTGACAAAATCAGTCTGCCATGCCAATACAATTGAACCTCGACAATCCAGCGATTGGGTCTATCGTCACTTGCCAAAAGGGAAAGCAAGCCAGGTGGGGACAAAAAAGTCAAACGAAAGCAGAATTTAATAGAAGCTTTCCATACCAGGAGGGATATTGAAGGTCTGCCAGATTCCAGCCTCAGGGCAACATTAGGAGTCCTTGCAGATGCTTCTAGACGTGCTCTTAAAAATTTGGACTGCACTACCTCAATCTCCTTGCCTTTCCCTAAGACCCAAAGATGGGCCCCATATAAAAGCTGGGCAAGTGGTTTTGCCGTAAAAACATGAAAGGCCAGCAGTATCAAATCACCAAACCTAAATCTAGAAAAATGAAGTATAGCTTTGGCGCTCTTATGGCCTGCTCAATGTACAATGGACAGTCCAAGCACCAGATGATTTAAAGACAATGCCAAGATATCTAAATGAGCTGACCTGCTCGATTTCATTATTGTTCATTTCCTAACTATGTTGAAGCTGATGCTTAGAGAAAATAATAATTTTGGTCTTGTCATAATTAATAGTTAGTTTTTTTCTATGGGTGTTTTCAGACGTGATGGAGTGATTTCGCCCCGTCCCAAAAACAACCCAGAGATTCCCCGCTGGGATCACCCTGGCATGGCAAACAGATATGCCGGGGATCCCGGCAAGGAATCAGGGAGGGGCCGGGGCCGCACAGCGCAACGTGCGGCCACATGGCCCCGCCCCCTCCACGCTGCCTCGCCACCCACCCTCTGGGGAGACGGGCGGGCGGCGAGGCCAATGCCGCTGCAGCGTCTGGCCGAGTTCACCACGGCCCAGAATCCCGCCGGGGATTCCGGGCC
>QEPC01007344.1:1369374-1390271 GCA_003113815.1 Sphenodon punctatus
GCCCTGAGCTGCGTTGCAGGAGGGGCGGGGTATAAATTTGGAAAATAAAAAATAAAAATAAATTATTGGTGGGAACCTGCTGCAAATAGGTAGAGAAGGTCTGGGAAAGAAACCAAATAGTTTGGACCATTATGTTTACCTCCTGTTTTTGAATTGAACAAACTAGGTCCCTGCAAGGGGACTTTTGTCTAATTTTGCAAGCTTTTCTGTGGCCATTTCTTAATGACTAATTTCTTAATGGTTAATTTCTAAAATTAGCTCAATGCCGTCCTCTCTCCCAGCTTCATTGTCTACTTCTTGTGTTTCCATTTACAATGATGAACAGATTAGGAATTCTAGGAGAATTTTCAACCAAATTTAAAAAAAACCTTTCCTGCAAGCACAATGACATCTCTGATTCTGAAGTTTCATTTTCACATGTTACTACAAAGGTATTTCTGCAGTCCACATTAATTATTTCAACTATGTCTTTGTTCACGAGTTCATAAATGTCCTGTACCGAGAAAATTTAAGAACATGAATCATGCTCCATATAAGTTATACACTTACATTTGTCATCATATTGCTCTCACAGAGCGGATCTTCCAGCTATTGCAAGGCTTTAAGATTAGTAGTTCTGAATCTTCCTCTGATACTTGCCTAAATACTTCTAGAAAAAATGTGTTAGCCCCCTCTGTTGCTTAATTTTTTTTTAGAGTTATTAAACATCTCTTTGAATGCAGTTTCCATTTCCCTGAGCATATTGATTTGCAATTTATCTGAGCTGGGTGCTTTGTCATATTTTAATTATTCTAATTTTGTAAACATCTTCAATGATCTGGCGTTCATAAAGTCTTGTAGTATTTCACTTCCCAAGAAAATATATTCCATATTCTGGGTTATATGGCCTACAGCTGCTCTCATAAATATCGAGGCAAAAAATTCATTCATGCTAAATTGCCTTCTAGAGATGTGCAGAGCTATTCACACCACTCAGAAAAACTCCAGAATTCATATTTCTGCCAGTTTCCACAAAAATGCAAAATTGCTAGTTTAACTTCATTGTCAATCAATCCTCAAATCATGAAAAAAGCAGTCAACCTTGAACCAAAGCCGGTTTTAAGTACAATTTAGGTTTGATTCAAATGTTTTGCATAGCTCCGCTTGTCACTGTCAGCCTTAAAGACCACTCTTAACCATGGCTATGCTCACTGAAACTGTAATTGTGTTCCTAGAGGTTTTGGCTAAATGTTTAAATATCCCTAAATGAACTGTGAGGGAAATTTCAGGGGCAGCACTAAAATTAGTCTCATCACATGTTTGTAAGCCCAAACTCCATTCCTGCTTCTGACTCAGAAACAACCGGAAAAGGGAGAAATCTGAACATATTCTGGTTGGCTGCATTGGGATGAAAATTTGTGTTTCAGAATGTATTATGGAAAATCTACAGAAAGGTGGACTTCACAGTGCTGTGCCCAGCTCAAAGCTGCCAGCAGGGGTATAGCTACCATGGAGAGAGGGTATTCTGAGGGTGCCCTTTGGAAGTGATCTGAACACTGAGAAGAAACTATCAGATTAGGCTGAGGGGAGGGAACAGGGCCAACACTCTGAAGATTGCATAGAAGACTTGTAAAGGCACTATTAAAGAAGTTTTAAAAATTGGCAGAGGTGGACTGCTGTCCTTCTCACCCCATCAACTGCTGCCACTCTGGGAGGGTGAGGGTTTCTGAGACCTGGGCCAACACTGCCTTCATGGGTAAGCCATGGCCCCAGAGACACCACTCCAAAGAGTCCACCACATTTGAATAAACTGGGTCCCAGCAACAATTGTCTAATTTTGCAAGCTTTCTCTGTGGCCATTTTTTGATGACAACTTAAAGAGAAAATGAGTTAAATGCCACCATCTCTCATCCTCTCAATGCCTTTAGAAGGGCTTGTAATTGGAACATGAACCTGGGCTTTCTATATCCTTGCTACATCACTGACTTCCAGGCCAGGATTTCAGGAGTCTTCCTCTTCCTATCCTGACCTGCAACACTCAGACTTTGAGCTGTGGCACTGGTATTGGGGTGTTAGGCTGCTATTATAGTGGCTGAATTGAATTCCCAGGATTGGAGAGGGTCTACCCAAGGAAATGACTAAATTACTCTCCTGATCCCTGTTTATTGACATTGGCTGCAATCCCAAGTGTGATCCACATGGGATCCACATGAGATCCGTGCAGGTCCTGCATGTAATCCATGTGGCACAATGTAATCACTGGGTGTTTACCGTACCGTGCCCCATACCAAAAACAACCAATTCATCCCCCACCGGGATGACCCCGTCATGCTGTATCAGATGTGCCGTGGGATCCCGATGGGGAATCTGGGAGGGGGCAGGGCCGTGCAGCGCAATGTGTGGCCGCACGGCCCTGCCCCCTCCATGCGCCCCGCCACCCGCCCTCTGGGGAGACGGGTGGGTGGCGGGGCCAATGCAGCCGCAGCGTCTGGTCGAATTCGCCATGGCCCAGGATCCCGCCGATGATCCCGGGCCGTGACGCCCGACCAGACATGATTTTTTTTTTGTCCCCACCGGGGATCACTTTCACCATGCTTCCCAGGAAAGTCCCCCGGGGAGCCCNGTTGAAATTGACCCCATGTGCCGATTGAGCATGGCGAACATCTGGCGGCCACCAAACAGACATTCAAGGCACAGTGACCACAGGTGGGTATTCACCGTGGTTCACTGTGATCTCGTAACGTCTGAAATCCCCTACTATGGAGAGGTGTGCACTTTGTATGCACATGCATGTGTACAGCGTGCATGGGACATGGGATCTCCCTCCCACCCCCAATAGCAGTGCTTATCTTATTCCCCCAGAATGGAAACTGGAAAGTTGCCCCAGCAGGTACAGCTGGGCAATTACAGGATTTTTCATCCAAGTGACAAATCATATATGCAGAAAAGGTTAAGAACATAAGAACATAAGAAGTGCCATACTGTGTCAGACCAATGGTCAATCGAGCCCAGCATCCTGCCTCTGACAGTGGCCAGTCACTGGGGCCTGGGACTGGCCAATGTCCCAGGCCCCCGTGATTGGTCAGAAGCTTTTCCATCATCCTTACTTGACTCCATCCAAGGCTCTAATCCAATATTTTTGGGGAATTACAGTCCCTGCAACTTCTGTACTGAAGATAGTGGGTGTTTCCACTTAAGAGTGTCCACTGGTACTTTGTAGGTTTCTGACGATTCCGCACTTCTAACATTTGTTTGCCATTTTTGTCACTTTCCAGGAATTTTACAACAATTTTACAGTACTTTGTGGCAATTTCCATCACTTTGCCAGCACGTTTTCATCTATAAAGCTCTTGGGGGGGGGGGGGGGCATGCATGGGTTTTTGGACCAGCCTGTAGTAGCCCTGTTCAACTTGTAAAAAATAACAGAAAATGTCAAAAAGAGCAGGAAATCTGGTAAGTTCCCACATTGTGTGAATCTTGGCAAATGCCCTCCTTCCACTGAAAACAGCACTTCCCAAAATGTCTTGTTTCAGGTCTACTTGCTGTAGATAAGTTAACAAGCGTGACCCAAGTGACCCAACTCCAGCAATAGGATTCAGGAAATAAAGATACGACTCCTGCAGGCAGATACAGCTGTATGTTACATTTTATTACCACATCCTTTCCATGTATACCCTTACAGTAACCTCATAAGGTAGATGATAGTTCATGCACACAACCCCATGGTATTGCTGGGGTAATGGCCGGCCAGGAGTGGAGCTGCAGCATTGGTCTGCTGAGCAGACAGACAGCATCTCCACTCCAGGTTGGTGCCCCAGGTTTGGCTGGCCTGCTGCACCATAGGCAGCGCTCCGGGATGTTCTGAAGCACCACAATTGGGACTGCCCTGAAGCAGGCTCAACCTGCTGCACTCCAAGATCTGGCGGGTTATCTTCAGATGGACCAGCCAGCCCGGGGGGAAGAAGTTTGGCACTGCCACCCCCAGAGTTGTGGTCTCTCTGTTTACACACACAGTGACTTTCCCAGGGCCAACCAGTGAGTTCCTGGCAAGGAGCGGATTTGAAAGCTGATCTCCCAGGTCTGCCTTATCCAATAGACTACCACTGTATAAATGAGGAAACAACTTTTGACGTCTGTAACTTGAAAAACGGTGTTTTTCTTACTTTAGTAGCTAAAAATATACAATTCAGGGAGTCTAGGTAGCGAGGATTAAACTTTGCGGTTATCAGAATGCATCATGGATGGGGAGGACTCTGAAGGCATGTTTATTATATACCAGTCTAAGAAAAAATAACTCTGTTAGTGCAGATAGAGCCACTATTTTAAAACAACTGTAAGCAAAAGCTGAATCAGGTTCATGGAACCAAATTTAACAGGAGTTCCAACTTACCAAGAATGATGAGCTGTTCTGAAAATCTGGTCAGGAGTCAGAAAGGGAACTGTGTTTCTGAATGCTCACCTCTTCTGAATAAAAGATTAGGCTCTTTTACTGGCATCAGAGAGACTGATCTCTTCCAGAAATCAGGCACCCCCCAGCTATAAACAAACTGAAAACTGAAGAAAAAGCTAAAAAAAAAAATCCTGAAAAGAAGAGACATGCCTGGCAAGCTTAAGAGTAAGCAAAAATCTCTCAGGCAAATGCACTTCGGAGATTTTGCCAAAGGCAAGAAACCGCGGGGCCTGAGGAATGGGAGAAAGCAGCCGGTGGACCTAAAAGGGTGACAAATCATCCCAAGGCAGGGGAAGACTTGGCCACATCAGGCTCCAGTGAGCAAAGGGGGGAAAGAGGGCTTGTTATTCAGAAAGCCCCATGACTGGATCCCAGGGAAGAACCTGCACGTGGGGCGAGGTGGAAGGTCCCGGAGAGGGAGAGAAGGTTACTGGCGGCAGAAATAAGGTCCCGTGGCCTGTGGAGCGGGGATCAGATACGGGCAGTAGAAAAAGAGAGCCAGAGACTCCCGAGAGAGAGGAAGACTCAGCAGGCTCTGATTCAGAGGCAAAAACGTATGGGACCCCAGTAAAACACCTGATTCTCCAAATGAGGAAAGAACTTTTAGGAGAGATGAGGAGAATTAAAGGGGCAATAGAAGAAGGCAACAAACATCTGGAGGTACTGACAAGGAGAACAGAAGTGGCAGAGGGCAGAATTTCCTCGCTGGAGGATAATGCCCTTGAGGCTGATGGAGCCATAAACAAACTAAAAAAGGAAACAGTCCTCTTAATGCAAAAATGCGAGGAGCTGGAGAATCGTTCCAGAAGGGTGAATCTAAGAATCCATGGGGTAAAAGAAGCTGAGGGGGCTGAAAATGTTAGTGAAATAATATGGTCACTAATCAGGGAGAATTTCCCTGACAAAGAACACCTTCATAATCCAACCATTGACAGAGCCCACAGGGTAGGGTGCCCTAGACAGAGGAATACTGAGCCCCCCCCCACCCCATCATAGTGAAGCTCACTCTATATAACATCAAAGAGTAACTGCTGCAAGCTGCCAAGATCAAAAGGAGGTTAACATACCAGCAAAACTCAATCAGAATTTTGCCAGATTATGCGGCACAAATAGTTAAAAGAAGGATGAGGTGGAATAAATTCTTTGGGGCAATGCTAGAAAAAAATCTCAGCGACGGAATCGTCTTTCCAGCACAGCTTATGATCACACATAAAGGGAGGAAGAAAATTTTTGATGCTGCTGAAGATTTGGAATCCTTTCTGCTCTCACTATCAGTGGTGCCAAGTAATAGGATGGAAGAAGTAGCAGGATGAGGGGAAGGGATTCTCTGAGCAGGAAAGGGATAACATTTCTAACGCAGTCTTTGATGAGCCCCAAGTCAAGAACAATAACCCTGCAGAATGGAAGAGGGGGGTTTGATCCATTAACTGGTTAATGGAGCTTAGACAAATATCAAATACCCAGGCAGGGGAAAGAAGTAGCAGTGTGGAAGAGGGGATTTTTGATGCTCAATCAGGGATATTGAAGGGGTCTGTGTCTAATGCAGCTGTGGACCAGACAGAGAAACCTGCAGAGGAGAAGAGGGTGGTTTTGAACCATTTAAAGGGGCTTTATGAAGGTAACAAGGTTAAAGAGGCCTTGAGGGGGAAAAAGAACCTGCAGTGTGGAAGAGGTTTTTTTTGTTATATGTGAAAGGATATTATAACCCATGGTATAGGCAAACGGTTGGCTTGCAGAAAAGGGTCTAATTTAGAAGGAAGGGGGAGGAGGGCTTAGAGAGGGGTAAGGAAAGAGAAGAACCCAAGAGTTCCAGTACTTACAACGGATCTTCAAAAAGAGAGGGGTAAAGTTTAAGGAATGGGGGGTGGGAGAGAGAGGGGAAGGAAGCTGGGGAGGTTTGTTTTAGTTGGTGTAAAGGTTATAAAATGTTTTTAAAAGTGGAAGAGTGCTGAAAAGTGTGCGGAAAAAAAAAGTGGTGTACAGATGAAAGTTCGATATAAGACTTGACAAGGGAAAGGGAGAAAGAGGGGGGAAATAAAAGTAGGAGGCCTATTGAAACACTAAAGGAAAACAAAATAAAAGATAATTAGTGGTTTTAAAACAATATCGCTTAACATTAGAGGTCTAAATTCTCCCCAGAAAAGGGAAAGGATTAAAAATTTAATAAATGAGCAAGCAGCAAGTATCTCTTTCTTGCAGGAAACTCATTTGTTGAGAAATGATGTAGCAAGAATGTCCGGTCCCAAGGTGGGAAAGCTGTACTCCTGCTCGCTCAAAAAAAAGGCAGGGGTTCTAATTGGAATAAACAAAAACATAGACTTCAAGGAGGAGAAAATCATAAAAGACAAAGAGAGGAGATTTCTTTGCGTCAATGGCAAAATAGGGGATCTCCAGGTATCTTTAGTTAATATGTATGGCCCAAATGAAGGCAAGTTGGAGTTTTATAAAAAATACACCTCCATATTGATGGAAGAAGCCAGAGGGTGCATTATTGTGCAGGGAGATTTAAACACTACCCTGTCAGATATGAATCATTCAAAGGGAGGGGGGGTACAAGGCTGAGCAAAGGAAAATAGCCAAAATGTTTCTTGCATTAGGACTGGAAGATTTATGGAGACACATGAATGGGAAAGCTAAAGATTATTCCTTCTGTTCAGCAGTGCACAATATGTACTCCCGTATAGATCGTGTATTGTGTTCAAAAATGGAGCTGGTAAGATGTAGTAAATGTTTTATTCTACTGGTTGTGCTCTCAGATCACAATGCAGTCATTTCCATTTTCAAGGATTTAAAGAAAACAGAGAGAACTAGAGGAAGGTGGCAGCTAAAAAGATTAATCTTAGATGAAGGTAAAAATAGAGACCAGATTTTGGAAGATCTAAAGGAGTTCTTCGAAATAAATGAACAGTCAGTCTCCTCTCCAGGAGTGCTTTGGGAAGCAGCCAAAGCATTAATTAGGGGGGAAATTATTTCTTTGCAGACACAGATTGATAAAAGAAAAAGACAGCTTGTAAAGGAATCATATAGCGAGCTTCAAAAGCTTGAAGCTCAAAATAAAGTAAACCCCTCAAAAGAGCTGCAGCATAAAATCTTTACATCCAGGGAAGTGATCAATATAGCAGAACTAGGGAAAATAAAAGCACGACTACAAAAAATAAGATTCCACTATTATGAATTTGGAAATAAAGCCAGCCAAACACTGGCCAACCTTGTCAAATATAAACAGAGGAAGGCTCAAAAGTGCAGAATGCACAAGGGGAACAAATAGGGGAGTCAAAACAGATTAAAAAAACCTTCCTAGATTTCTTCAAAAAATTTTACATGTCCTGCAGGCTTTAAAAATAAAAAAATAAAAAGGTTCCTAAACAGCATAAAAATCCCCCAAATCAATGAAGATCAAAGGGCTTTTTAAAAAACAGCAATAACATCGCAGGAGATTTTGGAGGCAATTGCTACACTAAAGAAAAACAAAGCTTGTGGTCCGGATGGCTTTCCAAATGAATTCTATCAAGCCTTCCAAGAGGTACTCGCCCCACATTTAGCCAACACATTTAATAACATTTGGAAAGAAGCATCCATGCCCCAGAATTTTTACTTAGCAACTGTGAACTTGATTCCCAAACCAGGCAGGCCAGTAGAATTATGTGACAGCTATCGTCCGATCTCCCTACTGAACTCAGACTACAAATTATTTGCAAAAATATTAGCCAATAGGCTGAAGTCAATAATTGGGGAAGTAATACATAACAATCAAGCAGGTTTCATTCCCGGGAGACAGGGAAAAGATAATATAAGAAAAGCGATAAATATAATATAAAATTTAGAAGTGAACAAAACCCTGGCCTTCATAATCTTAGTGGAAGCTGAGAAAGCCTTTGATTTAACTGAACTAGACTGCCTTTTTCTTACAATGGAAAAGATAGGATTTGATGGGAATTTCCTACAGTGGATTAAAGCCACATACAAAAAGCCACAATCCAGAATCTTAATTAATGGAGAACTCTCGGAAACATTTGAACTACAGAGGGGAACTAGGCAGGGACTAGTCCCCTTTCCCTGCTCCTGTTCAATATAGTTTTAGAGGTGCTGGCAAATGCGAGTCGCCAAAACGATAAAATTAAAGAGGTGAAAATTGGAGGGAAAGCACATAAATTATCTCTGTTCACGAATGACCTATTGCTTTATGTTTCTGATCCAGAGAGCTCTTGTGAAGAATTATTAAAAGTTTTTACTGATTTTGGTGAAGTCTCTGGGTATTTTCAGAGGTTACGAGATCACGGTCAACCACGGGGAATTCCACAGCATGATCATGATCCTGGAATGTTGGGGGGGGAACGGAAGTTCCCCCCCCAGATGTTCAGCCCCGTGAATCATGGGGGGGAATCTCATTCACCACGCAAACGGAGGTCCCGGCGGGACCATCCCTGTTTTCGTGGTGAATGTGATTCCCCCCCCCATGATGAAGGGGATTGTATCATCTGTCCCCAGACCACGGCCCGGAATCCGTGGTGGGATTCTGGGCTGTGGTCAATGTGGTGTGTGTGTGTGTGTGTGGCCGGGCATTGCGGCCTCATTGGCTGTGGCGCCCACCCGTCTCCTGGAGGGCAGCTGGGGCAGTGGGGGGGGCAGGGCTGTGCAGCCCCAAGCTGTGCCGCGCATCCCCGCTCCCCACCAGGATCAGCCACCACGTCTGTTCGCTGTTACACGGTGGCCCCGGCAGGGAATCAAAGGGGCCACCGCGTAACGGTGCCCTGGCGAATTGGCCCCGGCAAGTCTGAAAATACCCTCTGGGTACAGGATAATAAAGAAAAGTCATACGCACTGGTGTTTGGTAAGGATAAATTACAAGAACTACATCTTGCAAGAATTTCACCTTTTCCAATAAGTAATGTTGAATTAAAATACCTGGGGATAACTCTAACCAGAAATACAAAGGATCTGTATGAAAAAAACTACATCCCCCTAACAAGTAAATTAGAAGAAGAAGTAAGACCTTGGAAAAACTTGATGGTGTCATGACTGGGGAAAATAAATCTATTTAAAATGATATCACTCCCAAAAATCTTTCGTACTCTACCAATAACACTCCCAGACAATTTTTTTAAAGAAATGTGACTGCTTGCTGAACAAACAAATCTGGAATGGCAGGAAACCCAGGGTGAAAAAATTGACTCTCATAAAAATGAGAGATAAAGGAGGGATTAATTTACCAGACATAGAAGTGTACTATAAAGCTGCAGTACTGGGTGCGCTTCCAGACTGGTATCATGAGCCAGAAGCCCAGGAATGGGTTAAATTAGAAAGGCATGCAATGCGGGTGGATTCTCTAAAAAACGTTAATATTGGATTTTAATGAGGATCAATCAGTCCCAACCAAAAAACATTCCTTTGTAGGCTCGGTATTAAGAATGTGGATGAAAATTTTTAAAATATCAAAAATTGTACCAGGAAAATCCTCCTTTACTCCCATTGGATAGTAACAAGGCCAAAGAACATCAACTAGCTCTGAGTCTGAGAGACAGCTTGAGATTGAGAGGGATAACTAAAATGCATCAATTATTCCTTAAAGGGAAGTTTATTCCTGTACAGAAAACGGAGGAACTAACACAACAAAAACCAGATACCTTTCAATATTTACAATTAAAAGATTTATGCACGGCCCAGCAAAATGGGGACAATTATGGGAGAGAGTCATATAGAATTGAAAAGCTGTTATTTGAGAGAAGTAAAACAGCTGGAAGAATGGGGAGATTATACAAGGAACTTAAAATTATACTATACAGCAACAGGAGTACCTACCTTGAAAAGTGGAGTAAAGATTTAAAGATGGATTTAGGGGAACAGAAGGCAAAAATAATTTGGGATCACATGCATAACTGTGCCTCCTTGTTGGAGATTAAGGAGGCACAAATAAAACTGACCACGAGGTTTTACTTAAACCCTAATAGAACAAGATACATGACACTAGGGGGTAAGACACTTTGTTGGAGAGGCTGTGGATGCAGGGGGGACGGCTGTTGGGAATGCAGCAAGTTGCAGGTCTTCTGGGGGAAGGTATGGAGAGTGGTAAACCGACTGGCTGGGACAGTGGTTCCCTTTAGACCAGAGGTGGCCCTTTTGGGGGTATATCCGAAGGGGGAGAGTCTGAAGGTAAAAAATAAATCGTGCAAAATGCTATTTTTAGCTGCCATAAATATAATTCTCAGGCACTGGAAGGACCAGAATGATCTTCAGATGGAAGAGTAGTTCCAGAGACTTGTTTTTATGTTTTCAATGGAAAAATTGCAGGCAGGGCTTCATGGGAAGCTTAACAGCTTCAAGGAGACCTGGACCCTCATTGTGCAGGTGCTGGATAAAGAAATGACATGGAAGGAAGATCTCCAGACTCTTTTTGACATTCAGTTTTAAATGCGCAACAAGGAAAACTTCATACTCCCACTAAGGTTGCTTGGCCTGGTTGTGGATATACCTCCGAACATAATGAGTTATTACATCTCTTTTTAATAGCACACGCACTTGGTTTATGGTTTTGGTTGTATACTCGGTTATTGTAATGCTTTCATCGAAATGAACTGTAACATGACTGTGTTCAAAATTAAATGAATGGTGTTAAATTTGAAAAACTTAATACAAAAAAAAGAAAAAAGAAATACCTCATACCTGCTTTTCCACGTTACTTATTTTGGGGGCTATACAAAGTGCTCAAAATAAATTAAACAAATGAACAAAAGCCTAGCAAAAATAAAGCAACACACCCACACATTACAACGCCAGTTGTCTACAGTGACTGCCCAGAGTATGAAAAGTCATTTCCAGCAACAGTTCAGTGGCAGGGCATAAAACTGCACTCTGCAAACTTAGCAAACTGAACAGACTTTGAGAGGATTTTTTTATTTTTTTTAATGAGACACTAGAAGCAGACGGGAGAATCTAAAAATAATTTGGATACTTGGAAAAATCAACAATTTCTAAGGTCAAGACTATAGCTGCAACCAGGTACCCCAAAAGACAGCTCATTGAGCGTGGGGTCCCTGACTTACCCCAGTTGTGTTTGCGCATCAGCTGGTACCCAGACGTGACCCAATGGGCTACCCAACTCCGTGGGCCCCAGGCTGACTCACCTCACCACCAGGCTGCCGTTCTTCTGGTCAGTTGCTGTTCCCTGATTGCTGCTGCTCCCCAGTCTATGCACTCCTTAGCTGAACAAGGAACTTCCCCGTTCAGCTTTTCTGAGTGGGGGTGGGAGAGTGTGAACTTCACACCTGCATACATACCCAAAATGGGGGATCTTGAGCTCCCCTGATATGGGTCAGGAGTGCACACAGGCAGGAAGTAGCCTTCTCATCCCCCCAACCCTGGTTCAGAAAAAGCCTAGTGGGGAAATTTCTCACTCAGCTGAGCAGTGTGTGGACTGAAGAGCAGCAGCAAGCAGGGAGCTGTGACCAGCCAGAAGAGCAGCAGCCCGACAGTGAGATGAGTCAGCTCAGGGAGCCATAGGTACTGGGTTTGGCATCCTGGGGCTCCCCAGGGTATTCTATAATATCTCAGTAATACCTACATTTTTGGGGCACTGGATACCTGCGTGAATGCACTGAATTCTAGTCTTACTCTCTGTCCTTTTCTTTTCCATGTTTGATATTTACTAGAGCGAATCCTACTTCTGCAGAAGTTGGATACAAAGCTCAAGGTGGGAGTAGGACTGCACTGCATTCTTTTATCTATGTTCTTATATTTGGGCCCAATTCTGTTGCATAAATAATCCCATTTAAGGTTATTAGGACTACTTGCAAAAGCTCCTTTTGAAAGTATTTCAGAATTAGGGTGCTTTTAAACGATCCCGCTCACAAGCAGGATCGTTTAATATGCCGCATCTCCCTCCCGCCTTCCTCTCTAGGACGGGTCTGATGTTCAGAAGAGCATCAGACCCGTCTCAGAGACTATGTGCGCATGCGCATCCTTCTACGCGTGCGCACTCTAAAAGGGTACCCAGAAGTGCGGCTTAAAGCCGGCACATCAGGGATCCGCATCGTAGGGGGCAGGATCACCGGGCCGCTCTAACGTGGGGGAAGATCCGCCTTCAAAGTAGGTTAGCCTTTTAAACGAGCACAAAGAAAGGCGGCTGATCAAAGGATCAGCTGCGTTTCTTGTCTCGTTTAAAAACGCCCATAGATTCCAATCTTTAATAAATAAATAAATAAATAAATAAAATCAGAAATCTAACTGAAGTTCAGTTACTCTATAGCAGAAGCTCCCAATCTTTGGGTTTTAGGTCATGTGAATGGGGTCACAGTCTGATTGCTATGGATAGTCTTTGGATTATCTTTGTTGCTCTCTGGGGACATCGGATTATAATTAAGTCTAAAATGGGGTCACACAAGAAGAAAGTTTGAGCATCATGACTCTATACAATGACTAATTTTGAGAGGCTCAAACGTAATAGTAAGAGAAGAAGAACTGTTAGATCCTTTCTTGGGATAATTGGTCCATACTATATACATATGATATTATTTTTGTCTGTTCTCACTGCAGTCTTACTGCAGTCTTACTGTTGAGTGAATTCATTCACTTTCTAGTATCTGTTCTTGTTACAGCTTTTGTCATGAGTATGAGGTATTGTCTTTCTGAAAGCTCAATCTATCATGTTCTAATTCTCTGCCAAATAACATCAGAACAGAAAGTGGCTCAAAGTAAATCCATTTTCATAAAAAAAATTGCAAATGAGAAAAAAATTGTCCAAAATTAATCCATTCTCTGGACAACCTTTGGGCTGTAATGAGAACTGAAAATGGTACAAAATTCATCCAATAGCACGACAAAGATGGTAATGAGAATAAAACATGATATAATAGGAGACAATTCTCAGGAGATTTTACAGCTTCTATTGGTACAATCTTTGTCAGATGCCAGAAGATTTTCAATGCATTTTTTTTAAAAGGAACATCCAGTTCAGTATCTAAAAGTTATAGCTTTTCTACAACACAATATTTAGGATCTCATCCACATTTGCAGTATAAATCATTGGTTTATAGAACTCTATGATACAGCCAGACATTCCCTATAGTGTTACATTTCTAAGAGTTGTTATAATGCAAGACAAAGAAACCAGCAACCAGAAAATTCATCACCACTGTTGTGCTTATAGCACTTAAAATACCCATGGGCCTTTTATTTTATTTGTTTAGCAATGCTCTAGTGAAGGGACTCTCAAATGGGGCAAGAGGGTGGACAAGAACTTCAAGGGAGGTCACAGTGAAGACAGTATCCTGAGGATGGGGAAGGCATGAGAAGGAATACACTACAGCTTCCCTACCCTAGCTCTATTCTGGTTAGGGAGAATTTGCAAAATGGTGGCTTAGCAAAGGGTAAAAGGAAAAAAGAGAAATAGATGAGAGACAGGAAAAAAAGAGGAAACAAAGTGTTTGCACATGTGTGTAGTGGGAGGAGTTCAAGTACCACAGACCATTGAGTCAGATAAGGCAACGGCACCATTTCATCTTCAATATGCACATATACGGGGCACAAAGCAATGTTCGTATAGCAACGAATCCTCTTGCATAGAAGTATCTTGAAAACTGCGGTCAATACTTTGTTTCTCTGTGGGGGCAGGAATTCGATCTAGAGACCACCACTTATCCCTCAAACCAGCATTAACCAATGATGACTGTAAAGTACCACAAACAAGATAATGGGGGTCTCACTAGGGATGGGCGAATGCAGTTCGGAAGTTCGGAGTTCGGACCGAACTCAGTCTGTTCGGTCGACTGAACCGAAGTTCCGAACTGAACTCGAATTTCAAACCGAACCGAACCAAATTTCTGAACTCTGTTCTGTTCGCCCATCCCTAGTGGCAACACACACCCAAAAAACTGGTTTTGAATAGCCGAACTTGGTTCAGAAGTTCGGAATTCGACTGAACTTGGTCTGTTTGGTCGACCGAACTGAACTTCCAAACCAAACTCGAATTTCAAACCGACCCGAACCCAATTTCCGAATTCAAATTTCAAACCGAACTTAACCGAACTGAATTTCTGAACCCCGTTCTGTTCACCCATCCCTAGGTCTCACAAGTTTGAGAGCCACTGCTTTAGTAAACATTGAGGACTATAGTGGCTAATGCTAGGGGTGTGCTATTCATATCATTTTAATTAGTTATGAAAACGAATGAACATTCATTCTGGTAACTAAGGTAATGAAAATGAATAAATAAATAATTCAGTAAAAATGAATAAACAAAATCAATTTGTTTGATTTAATTAATTTTTGTTTTTATTTTTCATTTAATATATTAAAAAAAATATCACTGCACATGTGCAAAATGGCTTCCATTCTGCACATGACCATGCATTTCGTATCCTTTTCCAAAATGTGAAAATGGCACTGGCAGACATTTCCCCCATAGTCCCGTTAGAGAAAATATAGGTGTTTTTAAAACAAGCAAAGTGATGGGGAAGGATTCAGATGGGCAGCTCCCAGCATGGTTACCCTAGCCACAGAGGCAAGCCACCATGCACTCCATCTGCTATTGGGAAAGGGGGAAGCCCACTGGGTTTGCCTTTGCAATTGATTGTCTTTCAAAATATATCTCACCACACAAATACAGACAGGCTGAGGACCCCGAATTGCCCGTCTGTCAATGCCTTTGAAATTGACATGTCCCTGGTGTGAGCACTTGGGAACCATAGCTTGTGATTTGAAAAGGCCATGTTCCCCCACCCACAGTGTCTATGAGCAGTATACCTGTCTGCTGGTGTGACTGGCCACTCCAGTTCATACAGGCAGGGGCTCTGTGGCCACCTGTTGCCATGGAGCTATCTGGCTTGTCCTGCATGAAGCGCTCTGGGCAAGAGTGGATGCTCCTTGACTCATGGGAGTACGCACCCCCTGCTCCACCTTTAGACAAATGGTGGGCTCAGTGTTTCCTGATTAGGGCTGAAACAAGTTTTCTCCCTTGTTGAGAGTCTCGGCAAGAACAGCCTTCTCGGCGAGATTCTCAGAGTCAAGAATCTCATTAGAACCATTTTCCGACTGTTTGACGAGATTCTCAAGAAGGTCAAATGCCCCCCGAAAACTATTTCTGCACATGCACAAATAGTTGCCAGGGGGTATGCATGCACAGAATGATCACAGAGGCCATTTTGTGCATGTGCAGAGAATTTTGGGGTTTTCAAGAATCTCGTGCAATTTTTTAGAAGCTTCAAAATAAGCTCTGTGTATGTGCAAAATAGCCACTGGAGGCGACACGTGTGCAGGAAGGCTATGGAAGCCATTTTGTGTATGCACCAAACATTTGGTGGGATTTTCAAGAACCTCATGAGATTCTTGAAAAAGTCACTGAAAACGCATGAGATCTTGGCGGGGTTTGCAAGCATCCCACAGATTCTTGTGGGAACATACAATGTTCTCATTTCAGCACTACTCAAAAGTGGCCATGCCTGGTAGCTTCTTGTCTAAAAAAACCCCTATGTGTTCAATGATACCTTAAACAGGCATTCCTTGTGTAATATAAAAGGTAGATTATGGTTCTCCTCTCTGCTTGTACTGTGCTGCTCCATTCGCTACTGGAAATGTAAGAGAAATTGAGAGGGGTCTAATTTATACTTGCCCTGAAGGATTATAGTCAGTTTCAGATTCCATCATCATCATAACCACCACCACCACCAGTGGTATAATATAATAGAGTTGGCATTCTGAGTAAGATCTAGTGAAGTACCCTGTCTCCAATGATGGCCAGTAGCAAAAGTTTCAAAGATGGTGCAAGAAATCCCTTAGTAGTCAGATATGGGATAACTGCTGTCATGATGGTCTCTTGCTACTATCTAATAGTTAGAAATTGGTTTAAACTATGCAGCGTGAATATTTTTTTTATAATTGGCAAAATTTATTATTATAGGTCTGAAAATTCTTGGTATTTGAGAAGTGTTCTGCTTCTCAATTGTTCTGCTGGAAGTCATCTCTTTTCCAGAGTGGAAACAAAGTCGGCTGTCCTAAATCCACTTGCACCCGACTAGTACTATTAACCTACTCCAGATTAAGTGGTTTTAGGATTGCAGCTAGGGATGTGCGAACATCGGGGGGTTCAGTGTTCGGCCCGTTCAGAGTTCAGCCGAACCCGAAACTGTTCGGTTTGGCCCGTTCGGGCAGAGGGGGGACCCAGTTTTCAGTCCCCCCCTCCAGGCTGCACAGGTGGAAGGGGCACCGGGGAGCACCTCCCCCTGCACCCTGCCCAACCTTGTAATTTATTTTTTTAAACCCTCACCCCAGGGATCACCCGTAGTGCCGGGGGTCCGGCCCCAGTTCCGGCGGCGGCAGTGGCGGGTCTGGAGGTGGCGGTGCTCCAGAGCACTTCAGACCACTACTAGACCTTCTGGGTCAAAAAGGAAGTCCTAGTAGCTGTCTGAAGTGTGCTGGAGCTCTGCTGTCGCCAGACCTGCCACCGCCGGACCCAGGACCAGAGCCCCGGCACCACCAGGTAGGTCGGGCTCTGGGTCCGGCAGTGGCGGTGGGAGGGGTGGCGGGTCCAGCGGGTCTGCCAGCGGCGGTGCTCCAGAGTGCTACAGGCTGCTCCTAGGCCTCCCAGTTTGACCTAGAAGGCCTAGTAGTGGCCTGAAGTGCTCCACAGTGCCGCCGCCACCGGACCCGGACCCAGGGCCGGACCTGCTGCCGCCAGACCTGGGGCCGGAGCCCCGGCACCACCAGGTAGGGCAATCCCTGGGGTGGGGAGTTTAAAAAAAATGAGGCTGGGCAGGGTGGGGGGAGGTGCTCGCAAGCACCCCTTCCACCCGCGCAGCCTGGAGGGGGAGGGAAAACCGGGTTCCTCCCTGCCCCCCACCCCCATCCGAACCAGTTCAGAACCCAAAATTTATTTGACCAGTTTGGGCAAGGGGTGGTTCGGATTCGGGGTGTTTGTGAATGGTCTGAATAACCCAAGTTCGGGTCGAACCCTGAACTTCTGAACCACTTTTGCACATCTCTAATTGCAACAAAGGAGGCAATCAGATACAGATACAGGGAATACAATCAGATACAGGTAATCAGATAGTTACTCGGGTCCTCATGAGTAACTGCACAATATCCATGTCTTTCTGTTGCTGATATACATGATACAGAAATAAATTCAAATGAAGACCATAACAGGGCCAGGCACTGAGAGGTGTGTCTTGGAAGGATCGTCACCCCAATGACCCAGCCCACACGATTTCCTAGGGACCCACCAAAGGGATGACCCTCTATCCAGTCGCAGGCTAGCACCTGTTCCCCAGGCTGGTGCTACTATAACCCCGTCAAAGAGATTTTGTTCCAGCATAAAGCCTGGAAAAAAATAGAGAAACAAGTAGGTTCAACTGGAGTGTCACTCTAAAGGGCATTAAAACAAAGTTTTCTATTGGTTTCTTTCCAGCTAAATTAGCATATGTTACAATTTACCCATTCATGTATGCAAATGAAAATCCACACACCAGAGACATCAATAGTCATTAGGGCATAAAGGTCAGAAGAGAAACTCAACTATTACAGAAATTTCATAACTAGAAATAATGATGCTTCAGTTTCAAGATGAGTTAGAACCCAGAGGATGGGCAAACACCATAATCAGGCGGTTGAAGCAAAATCTAGGGGAACCAGATATATTTATTTCTACAATTCATGGTGTTGTGGAAGACTTTATCCTAAGTATAGAGATGACTAGGAGTATGCACTTTCTTTTTGTTATATTGATAACAATAACAAAAGTCTTCATTTTCATAATGATAATGAAGATAAATAATAATGAAATGAATGAAAACTTTTTTTTTCGTATTCATTTAGTTATTGCCTGGTAGTTGTTTTGGAGGGAAAATGTGAAGAGGGGAGGAGGGAGCAGACATCTCAGAGCCATTTGGGAAGGAAAAAATGTTGAACTCTTAAACTGGGACTGTGATGGAAGGGGAGGAACCTGATGGATCGCAAGCAGGTCCCAGGAAGCTGAATGGCACCCTGTGATTGCTCAATGCCTCCTGCCTCCCAGAACCAATCAGGGGGCTCTAGGGAGGGCACTGAAACCTGTATACTGCAGGACCAGGCTGTTTGACTCTTGTTGTGTGTTAGCTCTTGTTGTGTCAGGTTGCATTTACAGAACTCTAATGCTTGTACTAAAAATCTTCTCCAGCCCTCAGTGTTATAACTTGCCTTTCCTTACACCTTTTATTTTACCTTTTCCCTTCCCCTGTCTGTCTCCCCCTGGACAGACAGACAGACAGACAGACAGACAGACAGAAGATTATTGATAGAGATACTTAGATAGGAATATATTGCATATAGTATATGTTATTAGGTGTAGGTTAGACATACATATTAATAATTTTTCATATTGTGAACTTACTACTGCATTATAATGAGAAAGGGAGGAAGGAGTTCTGAGAAGTCTACGGAAGGTGTCTGCTGGTCCTTCTGCCACTGGTGACAGCCCACAATGGAAACGATACCAAAAACAAAATCTTTGTTGTTTCACCAAATCGATATCGATACCAATAACACCGATAACGAAAAATGAAGTTTCATTAATAACGATAATGAAAATGACATTTTTTAATAATGAAAACAAAAATAAATATGGGTTCCTGGTGCACCGCCTTATAGATGACAGGGGTGCATCTCTATCAGAGAGAGTTAGGCTCTTGATGGAGATGCTTTGAGGGAAAGAATTATAGAAAGAGCTACGCCTGCATAAAAATAATATGTCCTGGGGTATTTTCAAATGTGACAGCACACTGCACCATCATGCTTTGATCCTTACCAGGGTAAGAGCCCTCACCCTGGGCCAGGCACCAAAAAGATGTGTTGGGGCCTGGGCTGGTGGTGGGGAGACATGCGGACATGGGTCTGCACAATCTCACCCACATGCTGCTGAGCAAGGCCCGCCCTCCTCCCTGACAGGCACCCATGGTGGCCTATGATGCTGCCACACCCACCTTGAACAGCCCCAGCCCCAGACTGAGGTCAGGTAGAGCAGGAAATCACATATGATGGCCAACTCTATCTTGGTCCAGAGAGGGCCATCCCGGGAAGTGGCAACGCTTATCCCGGGCAGTGATTCAGCTATGGGCTCTAATTATAGCCTAAGCTAAAAACCACTAGGGCCAGGGGAAATCCTGATTCTTGCCCGGGAAAACATTTGGCGGGCTGGTTCAGACATGACAGCACCATGGGTGGCCACGCAGGTCAAAGTGTGGCCATCTGCAGTACCGTCACGGCTGAAAATACCTCAAGTTTTTGTAGTCTTATTTTGGATTTACTTTTTTGTTGATAAAACTATGGCTTCTGACATTGCAGCAAATATCCAGTTCTTCTTTAGAACTATCATAAATTATATGTTTTCAGTCAAAAACATGCTAGAAATTCTACAGAAAATCAAGACAACAAGGGATAAGATGATTCTTCTCTCATTCCAGGACAAACAGATGTGATTTTATTGAATCAGAATAATCAGATACGTTCCTTTTATTTGCATTAGTTTTACACATATTTTTGTCAATTCTTGCCTGAGAGTAGGGAATACAATGGAGCAAACAGAGATTTAAAATTTCCTTTTGAAAAGTACACTTGACGGAGTAACTGAAGAAACATCTGTGAAGGCATGCCTGAACAGGAAAGGGAAGGTCTGTGTGGGGAAAAGCTGGGAAATGAGATTGGAAGAATTCACAAAGGAGGAATAATAGTAACATACGCTGAGCAAAGGGAAGTATACAGGGAAAAAAGGGAACAAGAAAACTAGAGTGTGGGTGTACAAGACCTTCAGGACAAGAAGCTAAAACTGGATCCAGAGTATGAAGAGAAGGCAATGAAGTAATTTGAAAGGGGCCTGGATGTGGGAAAAGTAGAGGATTTTAATTACACAATTTATAACAGAAGGAGGGTGTCTAGTGTTCCTGAGAAGGAAAGAAGGTGAGAGGGGTAATAAAAGTGAGAAATAATCACAGTGGTTTTGGCTAGAGCTGCAGTGGGTACTAAAATTAGTACCCAGGAGTAATGCCTGCATTTTTGGGCACCCCATCGGGCACCCCATCAGGCATCCAATGGGCTACCTGAGGACCAATCGGATAGCTGATGCCTAAAAACATGAGCATTAACCAGAGAAACTGAAAAGTCCCAGTGAGGAGTGCTACAGAACACAGTTCTGCAGCACTCCAGTCGGGCCTGTCAGTTTCAAAGGGAGGCCGGTACCTCCACCCCTACAATGCCACACAGCTGAAAGGTGCTCTGTGTGTGTGTGTGTGTGTGTGTGTGTGTGTAAGTGGCCTTTCAAAGTAGCAGGACCTGACCTGAGGTGTTGTAACTTGGCCAGCTCCCCACTTTGAAAGGCTTCCATCTCCTCTCTTCCCCTCCTGTGCCTCACAGCTGTGAACTTTCAAAGTGACAGGGAGCCAAGCCAAGCACTGTGTCATGGCCAACTGTCTGTCGCTTTGAAAGTCTGGATGTTGCTTCCTAGGGATGG
>QEPC01007344.1:1405036-1435315 GCA_003113815.1 Sphenodon punctatus
TTACATGTGGCTGTTGGGCCACCCCTTTGGCAGAACAGAATGCCAGCAGCTTTCAAGGAAACTCAGATTCACGCCCCTCTTCCAACTGCATCTGGCACACCCAAACGCTGTTGTAGTGCCCTGGGAAGCAAGGGAGCTCGTTGCTGCTCGGCAGGTGGCAAGTCATTACTACTTTAGTTTGGCCTTTCAGGCTAGTGGTCCCCATGTTGTGACCAGCTATGCCGTTGTTCTCCTGCATGCCTGTGGCTTCAAGCGCCCTCACTCTCATTGCCCTACCTGCTTTGGTGAACTGTGTCTGCTGCCACCCAATGTAAGTAGGCCACTCCTTACTGGGACGCTCAACCCACTGGAGATGTCTTCCCTGAGAACTGTGCTGAGTCAAACCCAACTCAGAGCAGCTGCAGTGACAGGTCATCCCCTCCTGCCTTGCTTCCTGCTCGACACCCATGTGTGTGTGTGGCTACCATAGGGGCCTCTTTGCCTGGGAGGGCCACATTCATGGGCCATTGTTCCCTGAGATGCCAACAGCCGCCCTCTGATACATCATCCTCGGCTTCATTCGTTGCATTGTCTCCATGCCAGTGATAGACAGGAGCTTCTGTTTGCCCAGGACCGTGTCCTCAACTAGGTGATGTTGGTCAGCGTTTGCCCACGCTTTGAATCCACCTGCCTGCCGTGGGACAGTCAGCCTCTACAGCATGTCTGGGACCCCTGTATGCTGTATTGTTGTATCCCTTGACCCCCAATCGCTTGTCTTACTGGCCCGACCGTTCAACCTGCTATATACGGACCTGTGCAGTCAGGTTCCCCTGCTTGCGCTACAATAGACCTATCCCATTTGCAATAAAATCATTTCTGTTAAGGCTCTGTGTGCTGTAACTTGTTCCTTGTGGGACCATTCCACCGCCATCTCCCGGGGCTGTGACTGTCAACTTGTGTGTGGATGATGGGCATCCAGCCATGTGGTTGAGGGGACCTGTGTACGGTGTGGAGTCGGCCCATTGGTGTGCACAGAGCTGTGGGGTAGCTCTGAGCACTTGGGGGATGGTGAGTGTGTAGCCTGTCTTTACAGAATGGTGGTATGGAGGTTCGGGGTGTGAGGTGTGCTCCCACCATGACCCATCTGTCACACGAGGGTATGTGTGCTCCCAGTGTTCCATCTCCCTACTGTGTGTGATCGGTTGCCTCAGGGGATAGCTGTTTATTCCCCTTCATGGTTGTGACCTCACAAGGGCATCCTGTGAATGGTTGCTATTGCGTGGGGCCCTTGCTGCACCCCCCCTTGTTTAACTGCTACCTGTTCTAACTTCCAAAACATCTGCCCCCCCCCCTTTGAACAGCTGTGCATGCTTCCAGGGGCTTTGCCACTGTGTCATCCAGTGTGCAGCTCTTGCAACCTATTGGTCCATCCACTATGCTGTGCCGTACCCTGGGGTATGTAGACACGGGCTCCATCTATCGGTTTCCCATAGCATACCCTGGAAACCATGATGTGGAGGCTGTGCTCCTGACTATACATTCGGGTGGCTTGCAGGCCGCTTCACACCTGCACGGCCAACCCTGCTGGAGCGCCCCGTGGGCCAGTGGCTGGGTGGCCCTGGGGGGTGGGATCTGGTGTGCTCAGATCATGTTGTGTCTGCCACTGCTTTCCCCCCCCAGTTGCTGGCTCCCCATGCATACTTCTTGCTTCCTCGTTCCCTCTAGCCTCGGTGATCATCTTCCTGACTATCCTACACCTTGGGGAGATGGTGTGACAGCTCCAGAGGGTGGCATCGGAGCTCCAGGCAGGGGCCCGGGTGTACCAGGCAATACGTGAGTTGCCCCGTTAATGGTTGTCCCCCCCTTTGGTGTGGGGAATCTGTGGTTGCGCAGGCATGTGGTCTGCTTTACTGTTGCGCTCCCTCTCTCCTGTAGTGCAGGTGCTGATTAACGAGCTGAAAAGGGAGCAGGAGCAGGTTGTGCAACTCCTGCTCCATTTGCTGCAGCAGATGCACAAAGTGGACCATGGCCAGGAGGATCGCTTGCGCAATGTGCAGGGTCACTAGCCCTACTGAAGGTGCAGCTCCTGCCTGCCATACCTATCTGTTTGAGTTCCCAGTGCTTGTTACACTTTAAGTTTTATTAATAAATGTTGTTATTTTGGTTCCCCTTGTGTTTGTGTCCTCCTTCCCTGGGCTGTGTCCCTCTGTCCGTGCCCTGCTGGGTTTCCCTGGTGTGGTTACCTGTCTGGTGTTGTTTCTGTTGATGGGTTGTGTGGGTCTGTTCCTGATCACTGGATTCCCTGTGGACTGGCACCCTGTTTCCCTATCTTCTTTGCTTTGTCCCCTCTCTTGTGTGGGTGCTGTAACGGTTCCCCCCCGCCCCCGTCCCATTCATCACACCCGTTCATCCCTTGTGTCCCTTGGGCCATGGGGGGATGGTTGTCCATCCTCCAGGGTCATGGCCTGGCTGGTTCTGCCCTCCCTCCATTCCCAGTTGTATTGTTGGTCTCTCCCTGTGCCGCTTGCACCCCTGGCTGGTGCTTTGTTGTCGGCTGGTGCTTTACAGCCACTTCCCTTGTGTTTGGGGCCTGTATGCTCTGTGGCCTTTGGTGCCTGGCCTTGTCTCCCCATCTGTCTTGTTCCTGGCTCAGTTTTATGTTGCCTGGGGCTTCCTATGTGTGATCGTACATTGGGGGTCTTTGTGTGTTTCTAGGTATGGGCCTCATCCATTTCAGGTCCTGCCTATTCTTGTGGTTGACCTTGCTTGTTCACTGATCTCCTCCCCTCAGCTGCGATCCCCTAGCTCCCTTTACATCCTCTGTTTCCCAGTGTTTCTGTGAGCATGGTGGGGCTGTTTTCCCTTGGGCCTGCAGTGCCCAGCTGTCTGGTCTGTGTGCCGTGATCTGTGTGGGGCTGTTACTTTGTGTCTCCTGTCATTCCGGTTCCCTCCTCCCCTGCCCTCATGGGGTCTGGCGGTTTGGAGGCGGTGCCTTGTGCTGCTGCTTCAATTGCCCTTCCTCGGCCATGTTGTCACGTCACTATGCTGGGCATGTTTTCCCTGCCATTTGGCGGTCCATTTTAACATTTGGGTGCTTGCTCAGTGTTTTGCCAATGGGTGTGTGCCAGTCCCTACCCTTCCTTCCCACAACCTCGTGCAGTGGTGTCCATGTACACGTCTCCCTGCTCAGCGCTGGTGGGTGTGCAGTGGGTGTGCTCACCCACCCATCTCCACCCACCAGTGCGGCGGTGGCCGTGTAAAAAAGGCCTAAACCAAGGTACCAAAGCTAAGTGTCAGCATCACAAATATGGTCACACACACCATGCATGGATGGGATTGCAATCTAATTCATATCTGATATATTTTTTATTAATTTCTTGTTCTCTGGGTTCACAAGATTATAGTTAAGTCTCAAAATGGAGTGATGCAAGAAAAAATTGAGGAGTCATTGGACTATGACCTGTCTGTATGCATTGGATGTTTGTTGGGGAATATACTACTTCCTCTTACCTGTTCTGAATATTCCAGCCTTCTGCACACCAACAAATGTGTAAAATTGGATCATGTCTATACAGTTTAGGAAGCACTTATGTACATAAAGTCATAAGAAGCTAATCCTTGTCCTGGGGAGCTGACAATGCAGGCCTTAATCATTGCAAAGATAATTAATTGCAACATTGCATTTCCTCGCACATTTGTTTGTTTTCAATTAAATTTTGGTGTATGTTCTTGCTGGGATGAAAAATACAAGCCCTTTTAGGCTTGCCTAATAGAAAAAAAGAAGGGTATTTCATAAAGCTGAAAATTCATCTGCCAAATTGACTCACACACAGAGAGTCTTAACTGTTAATGCTACATTGATCAAAGACTCCCCTTTCTCCTCGTTCTCTTCTAAAGCTGAGATCATTGCTCAGTATTTGGGAGGGATAAAAAAACACAAAATCTGTATTGTTGAGCTACAAAACATGAAGGGGAGGAATCAGGGTATACAAGAATCAGATTTATAGTGGCCTCATTACTTTGATTTAATGCTTCAATAAATTCATTTAATTTTTTTAAAATAAGACAGAACAATGCTCTTTATTATTTCTTGATGGCTTCCTGCCAACCACTGGAGGAAAAAGCTAGAAGTCTTGTGCTTTCAATGACTATTGCCTTAGTGCTCCTATTTATCTTAAGATGCTCCTATTTATCTTAAGATGCTTTCAACAATACTGAAAGCATAGACGGATTGACCCCACCTACCCCTATAGCAGTTGTATAGACTGGAATGCACATGCCGTCTCAACTTATTTAGTTGGAAAAGCCTTGAAAAAAGAAATACCATTCTGTCAATGGGAGATGGGATGATATAGCCACATGAAAACTACAGAGGTTTTGACTAGCACAGTAGCTCTATTGGTCCCAAAATGATAGATAAATCAGACTAACTAGTTAAGACAATAGCTTTTTTTGGAGCATTACCTGCTGGTGAGACCATGCATGCTTCAGAGCTCTTCCTTAGACAAGAATAAAGAAGGTCAAAACTGAAACAGAGGTAAATGTTGGTCAGGTTGAATTAGCATCTGATTCTAAGTATTCTATTCACTATTAGTGAGTGGCCTGAAAGGTAGCTATTAAAAATATATATTAAAAACCAAAGGTTTAGGTATTTCACATGAAAGATATACATGGTCTTTGGTTCCTCAACAGAGGCAGTTCTATAATATCCCAGAAGAAACAGAATATTAGATGTTTAAATAAAAGGAACAATCTGAAGCACAAATCCAGCTGAGCATTAATGACCTTCTGTGAAATAAAAAATCCAAACACCCCCTTCCCTTACTCAAGGGATTTTCAAAAAATTGTCCTGCTCCAACCCTGCATGCTTAAAGGCAGAAAAGATGGTTAAGCTTGGTATGTGAGCAATCTAACGTGTCTCAGTGGACTATAGCCACAACAGTACCGGTCAGGCTGTGACATTGGGTGTTTTTAATATTAGATGCTACCACATATGGCCACCCATTAACCACGCATCCAACTGTTCGTCTGATGGTGGTATGTAGGGATGCATGCTCCTGTGAGGTGCCTGCAAGCACATGCAGGTGGGTCCCAGGCTACATCAGGTCAAAATGGGCCACAGCATGCCAAAGTCACATATAGTTTTACCCATAGTTGTATTTCTCATTTTATAGAACCCATAGATCTATTTCTCATTTTGCAGAGAAGCAAACTCAATCCCAAAATGTGTCTTAAAAATAGAAATAAATTTCAATACAATTATTTCTCAGAATATGTAGTGCCTCCAGATCAGTGATAACTATTACAGAAATTTCAGCTGCTATCATGATAATATAGGTGTGTTACAAGCAGAACTCATTAGGATCACTTAGATGCATGGCATCATTATATCAGCGCAGAAATGATAATCATTAAAAAGTATGCCTCAGGTGAATACAAATCTTTCATAAAAACTATATTTATGTGCTCCAGTCATAAGCTGTCATTCAATATTTTGTCAAATCTTCCCATCAGTGCTTTAAGTATTTTGCTCATGCAGATCAATGCTACACCTGCTTTCATCATTAATCCATGATTACAAAGTTACCAGTCCCATCACAGTACAAGACTCAAATAAGATCACACAAAACAAATTAAGTTCTATTTTTGACTTTTATACTTTATCAGTTCAGACTTGATCAATCTTTTGAACTGTATTAAGACTGTATTAATTAGGTAACATACTACTTTTCTGCAGTGAATTCATTGTCACGCAATAAATTACTTACTACTACTAACATACTACTTGGAAATCAGCTCAGGACAGAATCACTGACCTATCTAATCTATCTAGTTTTTCAATGATAAAATCATCATCTTCCAGATTTATTTATTCTGTTACTCCTTTTAAAACAGCATTACTTCAGTTTCTAAAGACTTTGGAATAATTTGTTTTCTCTAAACCAATTTGTATCTTGTCAAAGTAAAATTGCAATTTTACAGCCATCCAGAGAATAAGTGATGCCATTTCATAAATAATAGAACCATCTGCATAAAGATGTACTAAGATATCCCAACAGGCTTCATGGAAATTTCATATGACTAGTGATGGGGGGGAAGATAAAGACAATTTTAAAACTTATGCAAGAGGTAGGTTTCATTTGATATGCTTAATTTGTACCAACGCTAACATTTCTGCTCCATCATGTAGATAAAGTGTCATGAATACTCAGACTTAGGGCATTTTCCTCACATTTCCTGGGGGCAGTGTGGTGGTGGTGGTGGGATGGGGTGGGGAACTTCCACGACAGCAATCACAGGTCTGTTATTATGGGAGTTAGTGCAGATGAGAATGAGAAAATTTCATTTTTATTCCAGAAGAACACTCACGCATGACCGGGTCCCCAAATGTAGCTCAAAGACAGGTGTTCTCACAACATAAAGCAGAATACCACATTCTCATGTGCGGTAATTCATGCAATAACAGAGCTGCAATTGTGATCATGGAAGTCACCCCCCATGTAACATGAGAAAGCGCCCTTAGTGGCATTAAGAAACCAGAGAAAGATGTATTTTTAAAAAAGTACAGTCCTGAATTCGTTTTAGAAATATTTTTTCTAATTTTATAAATAAACTCTTCTAGTAAAATTTCACTGCATTTATATATTTACTCAAAAATTGTACTTCTGGAAAGTATGTTTTGATGCTAAGAGACTGATTATTTCTTGGGAAATAATGTTGTTTCTGGCAATGCCCTGCCCAGCCCTCCTGCTTTTAAAAGGGAATGTGCAAAGGGGGAAAATTTTGTATTTCAGATTTCTATTCTGATTTCAGTGCCAATTTTTGTGGTTTTTGTGTTTCAAATTTTGGGACTTGAAGGGATAAAATCTGGCGGCTACTACAGTTGGTGAGTAAGCAAGCAACTGGGGGAAGAAGTCTCAGTACGTGTAAGGGGGTGGAGGTCTGTCTGTGCGTGTGTTTACACACACATGTGCAGGTCATGATGTCTTACAATTGAATAAACTGCAAAGGAACACAGTATCCACAAGCTCTAGAGTACCAGGCAGGAGAATCCCACGCCCTCACCCCATCCCAAACAGAGGAATTCTACTTATTTGCGTCATTCAACTAAGCAATACACCCCTATAGAACTATGTTGGGACTAAACTTTCCCATGGTTAGAACAACATACTATGAAACTTGAAAGATGATCAAACTCCTAGACAAACAATTAAAAAATCAGTGGAAATCGAGAGGCACAAAACACACTAATACACACCCAAAAATTGCAGGGCAGTATTTGTGTTTCAAATACAGAAGCCAGAAAAGGTGTTTGTGTTTGTGTTTTATCCAGACTTGAATGCACAATCCTACTTTCAATATCAGTGTGCTTTGTCAGTATACAGAACATTGTGGCTACAATTTTAATGATTCATGGAGCAACTCTGAATCAAAATACACTCAATGGGGAGTGCCTATTGTTTCAGATTTGTCTTAGACACAGAAATGATCTATGTCATGGATTCGTGCCCTGTCCTGGAGTGCTTGCCCTCATCTTTGCTCCCTCCCCCTAAGCCCACTCTTTAAGTGCTTGAGTGTAGGGACTAGATTTAGGGGCCAGATACTGGAACTGGAAATAGTTAAAATAAACTGCCATGTGCCAAAGTTTTCCCACCCCTTCTCTAAAAGCTCAGAGCCTGAAATACCAATAGGAAGAATTCAAAATGTTTTATTGAAAAATCTCATGATTTCTTAAACCAATTTCACAATATCTTGGTGGTTTGAGTTATAACTTTTGAACATTTGGTGTTAGCAGCCCTGTGAATGTCAGACTCCCAGGATCAGAGCCAGGAGGAGGACAAAAAGGAAGGACTACAGCTGGGAGGAAGACAGGTCAAGGGTCAGAGAGAGGCGGGTGACAACCAGATGATGGCATTCTCAGCTATAAGGGAGACTGAGGCCGCTTTTAGACAATCATGCTGTGCGCTCGCGCAGGGTTTCAAAAAACCCGCGAGGAGAGATTACACATGACGCTGCCGGCAATCGCGCACCTGATACACACCACGCATTCTTTTGTAGCCGCAAACTGACTGATCGAGGTAGGTCATTCGCAACTTGAAAAGAATGCGCAGCACCGTATCAGGCGCGCGATTGCCGGCATCGTCACGTGTAATGTCTCCTCACACGGTTTTTGAAACCCCACGCGAGTGCACAGCATGATCGTCTAAAAGCGGCCTCAGGCTCAGCACAAAAGGCTGTGTTCTTCAGCCTCAGAGCATATATAGCTCATCAGTAAGGTTCAGGAAGGGAACAAGGAATTAGACTTGAGAACCAGAAGGGTACATAGGTGAGGAAAAGGGTTAAAGGAGTGAGGCACGGGTCACTTTTGCGCATGGTAAAAATGAGTACTTATAAGTGTTCAAGATAATACTGGGTGTTATAAATGCTGGAGTTCTGTAATGTGTGAATGCACTATTCCCCTTTTATGGAACAAGATATTTCAGCCTTGTAAAAGTTGCATCTGTTGGGTCTTACAAGGCTGAGAGATCTCATTGCATAAAAAGGGAATAATGCATTCACACATTACAAAATTCCAGTATTTATAACCCCATGTATTATCTCAAGTACTTATAAGAACCAATTTCTTGTCATGTGTAAAAGCGACCACAGATCAGAGAGATCCAGACTAGAACATGATGGACACAAGGTTACAAGCAGGGTTGCCACCTTTTTCCATTTGACCCAGGGACTCCCATTTTGACCTGTGAGTCTCAGGGTCAAAGTGCAAAAGGTGGTAATCCTCCTACTTACAAGGGGCAGGCCAACAAAGCAAGGGAACACAAGACTGAACAAGATGTAAGCCTACAGGAGAATTGTGGGTAAGGGGGAACAGGTCCAGGACGTGGCAGGACACAAGACTGTAGGAGGATTGGGGGCAATAGGAGGGCAAGAGACACATGGCATAGTGAGTCAGAGAGTTTTGGAGGATTGAGGCTAGTGGGTGATAAACAAAGGGCTTGGCAGGACACAGGGATGTAGGATAATGGAGAGGTGGAGGATGGAAGCACAGAAAAACAGGACAAAAGCAAGAGATGCAAGGCATAAAAGGGAACTAGATCTATAAAGAGGTAAGGGAACCCAAGAGCTACACTCACTACAGGGAAGGGTTGCAACAGAAGGATACCAGAAAGGGGAAGCTGGGGAACAATGGGGAAGGAAAGGTGCTACACAACACAGAGGGAATAGATGGGGCATTGGCAGCTAGTGGGTGTAAGGCTGGTGGTCAGGGCCAAGCAAAGGATAGGCAGGGCCAGAGAGAATTTTAAATATGGAATTTTACAGCCTCAGTTCCTCATCTGTAAAAAGTGGGAATGTTTGTGTGTCGGTCTCTCCCCTAACCCCTGTGTTTCCCTAACGCTTGTCCTTCTTAGATTGTATGCCCACTGGGCAGCGACCTGACTCCAATAACCACCAGCAGGCAATATGTGTTTAATGGCAGGAGTACCATAGCAGAAAACACATAAGTACATAGGCCACAACTAAAATGCATGGAAAATACTGCAAACCCCAATAGGATTATTTGGAATCTTAAAATGCACATCATAAATGCTGCAATTGTTCCCTGGGAGGGAAAAGCTTCCCCACCTCTGATATAGCACTTTCAGTCCTTCCTACAAGCTGAACTAAAACAATAAAACCACACACGGCTGCGTACAAAAACCAGCAAGTGTTTTCTAAGCGTCCTTAATCACGAAACAACTATGTTACCAAATAATTCTTTAGAAAATCTTCTATATTTTGTCTGTGATTTTTTTGCACTATGAGTCCCCCCAAAATATCCCAACCAACCAATTTAAACATTCAAAGTTCAACTTTCTCAAGCATGAAATCACAAAGAGGGACAAAAACCAAAAGGGGCTATCACAAGAAAGCACAACACTATAAGACAATATAAAGTCATGTGAAAAAACAAGTATATTTGAAGTGTTCGAACTGCTGCATTTATTTATTATTATTAATTATAATTATTATAATAATTATTATTGTTATTATTATTGTTGTTGTTGTTGTTATTATTGTTATTATTATTATTATTGATATAGTACAAGCAATGTACCTGGCACTGTACAACTATTGAAAATAGACAGGGCCCCTGTCTCTGGAGGCTTACAATCTAAGAAAGACATTCCCCTGCTGCATTGACCCACGTTCTAACTCTACTTCAATGAACATTTAATTAAACTTGTCTGTATTCTTTCAAGGAGGTAGGCTTAAAAATAATGATTCTTTCTCTCACAGAACAAAAATTCTTGTATATATATGTTCATTACCTGCTCACAAGACTGAGGGAGGAGAGGCACAGTTATGAAAAAATGGAAGTGGCCTTTGCTGGTGGTATGAAGACCCCAGAGGCCCATCTTCCAAGTGCACAAGAAAATTGCCAGCCTGTGTTTAAGATGGGAAACATACCAGGCCTAGTGGGTCTCATTTTAGAACTGCCAGCATTAAACACAACAAGGTGGCTGTGCTTTAAACATTTTTCATTTATTCTATTTTTATTTTGATGTTTTTCTTTAAAAGCCTAGAAAGAGAGAATGGTTGTTGCCATGTTCATCCCAAAAGTAATAGATAGAGACATCTCCCCCTTCTAGGTCAGCAAATTCACTCTCCTGTTCTAAGGGTGAAAATAGACATAACGCTAACTCCACTTTAACACTGCTTTAATATTTCTTATGCATGTTGCATAGGGCACAAATACAGCCCTGCAACATGTGAAAGAAATGTTTAAATGGTGTTAAATGTTGGAATGGTTCCTACGGAGTGGCACGATGGGTTCCACCCTAGTCCTGATCTCCTCTTCCCCAAGCAAGTCACAAAACAATCCTTACGTCACAATATCTACATGGTAGCAACTTGGTTTAAGATCATTTTGCACTATTTTGCACACAGTGTGATTTCACTGCAGCCCAGAACCTAGCACTCTGCAAAAACATATTTTAAAAGTTTCATGTGACTCTTATGCCCCTCATTTACAGAAAGTCACTTCATTTGCAAAAGTAAATCAGAATATCTGAGTCATTAAGGGGCTGTTTCAGACTGTGGGTTTCCATCACATCATTAATTCTTCTGTGGTGTTAGACTTCTCTCCCAAATCCAACAGGATCAGGCCTGCACTTAGAGAATGAAGTCCACCCCAAACCATGCCCTACCCCCTCAACAATATTTTACAAACTCTAAAAGGGGCAAACAACAAGGCCAGGAATACCACACACCCCTGATCGCCCCAAGCTGTGTAGCTGCCCCGAGCTGTGTACAGGAGGGGCGGGGTATAAATGTCTTAAATTAAATAAATAAATAAATAAAAGCATTTTACCAACTCTAAAGAGGGCACACAAGAAGACTAGGAAAAATTCAAAGGAAATACCACACACCCTGCCCCCCAAGCATTTTACCAACTGTAAAAGAGGAAAACAAGGCCAGGAAAAATCTAGAAACACCACACACATCCTGCCCCCCCAAAGCATTTACCAACTTTAAAAGGGTCAAGCCTGGAAAAATTCAATTAAAAAAAAATACTACACACCCCTAGGTTCCCCAAATAGTAATAAGATTAGCTGTTTTTCCTTATCTGATCTGAAGAGTTGGTCGCAGATTTGAAATAGGGCAGCCAGCAGCAGAACTTGAAGCAAAGCACACACACTTAGTAACTGGGTCAAAAAGCCCCCAGTGCAGTTCCAGCCTGCTTGGCTCCACCTCCTGATAAATTCAATTATCTCCCAGTGCATTCATGCACTTCACACTCTCCAGCCACCCAGGCACCAGTAAAAACCACCATGTTTCTCCACTCCATAGGTGCTCTGAAACTCTACCCCCTGGAGCAAAAGGTTTAAACTGCATCTCATATTGCCTGCAGTACGGATGGCACACCCAGCTGTCCATACCACAAATGAAGATTGTCCCTAGTGCCTCTCCTTACCAGTACACTGACTCACTCAGGAGGAGGAGCTGTTGTGCCCTCTGTCTCTCTGGGTCCAACACAGCATGTGTGTAATTCCCTCTAGGCTTGGGAAGCCAGCCCAGCACACACCGCACCACCTGGCCATGCACATGTGCAATAGCTGGAGCATGCCCAGTTCGGCCAGTCTCAGCTTCCCAGACCCAGAAATGTGACACTGCCAGCTAACACTGCTTTAGCAGCTGCAGGGACAGAAAGCACATGCCATTTGCTTGAGTGAGTCACTCTCCAGATTGTAATGGAGGCGGGGGGGGCATTGGGGCAATGCTCCCACTGCCCGTTAGTGCACACCATGCCTGAGGAGGGGCAAGTAAACAAGAAAAAAGACCTAAAGACACAGATTTACATGAAGCCACAGGTAAAAACACAACCTGAGGTAGAGGAGAATGTTTGATTCATTCAACAGGTAGGGGCCAGAGTATCATCAGCAAGGAAAACAGCAACAGATGCTCTGCCAGCTTCTTGTGGTTCCCAGTCACATAGGCAGGCTGGGACCAATCAGGAAGCTGTTAGGTGTGGCTCCAAACAATGTGTATAAGAAGGAAAGAACACTAGGGAAATGCCATGTCATGCCTAAGCATACCAACTACTACTTATCATTTCTGTAGCACTACTAAGTAGGGGTGGGAATATCGGCATCAGATTAATCCGATACACCCGATAATTGGGTATATCAGATTAATCAGATAATCACCAGTATCGGCATACCGTATTTTTAACATTGGCCACTGTACTGGGCTTTTTTCCATCGTGGTCATTGAAGTAAATGGTTGCAATGTAAAAAAACCGGTAAAGCGGCCAATGTTAAATAACTGGTACACTGATACCAGTAAATCCGATACTGATAAATCTGGTATTCTCCCTGATGTCCCACCCCTACCTAAGCATATGCAGTGCTTTACAGTCACAGATAGGTTGCTGCTCATTGGGTTTATAATCTAAGATGTACAAGGGTGATGGGAACACAGGAACAGACAGACACACACATATATATTCCCATTTTAATGATGGGGAACTGAGTCTGAGAGGTTGTGACTTGCCCAAGGTCACCCAGTGAGTTCATGGCTAGGGTGGGATTCAAACCCTGGCTTCCTAGGTTCAAGTCCAGCACCTTTTGCACTACACCAACCACACTGGTTCTCTAAAAACTGCTAATGGTTCCACTGAAAACCACTGTGACCAAGTGATGGCACAGGGGAGAACCAGCCACTGCTCAGGCCCAGAGGTTCGACCAAGTTCTGACTTTGGGTGAAAACAGACATGATGCTAACCACCCTTTAACCACCCTTGGTGGTTATTTATGCAAGTTGCAGGGCTGCATAGGGTACTAATACAGCCCTGCAACATGTATAAATAACCACCAAAGGTGGTTACAGGGTGGTTAGCATCATGTCTGTTTTCACCCAGTGAGAAAGGAAGAGAAGAACATATCAGGGATATTTTTCTTCCTTTTGGGTGATAAAAAGAAGTGTATTTAGGAAGAAATATCCCAATTTACTTTAATGCTACTGAGATGCTGAAATAATGGGATAGAAAAGTTTCCCCTGTTTTCATAAATTTCGGGTGGAAAGCAGAGGCTGAGAAAGTAATTTAGAAGTCAGTATGATGGACTGATGGACAGAATAGTAGCAGGCAACCCTCTGTGACTGTCTCCACATGACACAGAAAAGAGTCTTCAGGATCCCTCCATAGAGCAAGGTTGTCATCTTTTCTCACATTTTGTTGGAACTTAGCAGGAGCAGTGAGAGAAAGAAGGGCAGATAGCTTGCTCACAGCTGCTTCTCATTGGTGAAAGCACAAGATGGGGCTCAGGTCCCGCAAATTTCTTGACAGGTGGACTAACATCCACTCCCCAGTTGTTTGTTTAAGGTCTAATCTGCAGCAAGGGAAAGGAAAAACAAAGTCTATTCTGAAAAAGAGAGCGGTGAGAGATTTTGCAAATGAGTCTTGAAGGCAAAAAATCAGAGTTTACCAGAATAATTCTGAGATTTGGATTAAGTGGAAAATGTTTACCTCACTGTCAAGATGAGAAAGGAATTAGCACTGTAAATGTTGAAAAGAAAAACTACCATAGACATTGGCTTATAGTAACGTCAGCTTTGTTTTGAAAAGTCTGTGGAGATTTGTGATTGGACCTAAACTCAGCAATATATCAAGAAAAAAAATGAATAAGAGACATGAATCAAGGGTCTGAGCCAAAGCTCATGGTTAGTCAAAGGGAATCCTTGAGGAGGTTTTGCATCAGGGCATAAAAATATCAGTTATTGTACTCTTGTAGGATATATATTACATTATGCAAATTAGTGGAAGATGTGTTTGTTGGATATTCTAGACTACCTGCAAAACCCTTTAAGGAATACAGCAAGAAATTAGGCAAGTTTAAATAAGAAACTTTTTGGTGCAAAATATAATTCTTTGGGAATGTCAGTGAGTTAGTGGATAGAAAGTCGATATCATTTCCTTGGGAATTCAAAAGGCCTTTGATAAAGTCCCTCAGAAGCGGCTATTAAAGAAATTAAGTAGTCAAGGGGTGAGAGGCCAAGTACTGTCATGGATCTGAAGATGGTAGAAAAAATAAAAAGTAGGAACAAATGGGCAATTTTCAGTTTGTAAAAGATTAATAGTAGGACCACAAAGATTCATGGCATGTTTAAATACAAAACACTCCTTTGAAAAGTCAGATCCAATGGAACCCAGGGAAACATTTGTGGCTTTTTAAAATTTATGTTTGAAATTTGCCTTCCATCAAGGTGGCTATGCCTCATCACAGGAAAAAGCTTTGCAAACTTCATTGCTATTCTTGAATCAAGTTTTACCAGCAGAATGTTGACAGTGTTTGCCGTATAAAAAACAAGATCTGCTACAAGAAGACGAATTGCTGAAAAGCCATTGGAAGGAAATAGCTTGAGAGTGAAAGGGAGCCAATTTGAACTAGTAGATTAATAGGCAGCTTGTGGGTGTAAAGACCAATGTTTGTACTCCCAGAGTATCACCATCTGGCTATGCAGTGGCCAAATAGTATACTAGATCAGAAGTAGACAAAGAGACAGAATTGACTGGAACTTTGAGGAAAGTTAGAACCAGCTGCAAGTCCCCAAGAAATCTAGGTTGATGGCTCCAGCATTGCCAAAGTATAGATCAATGTGAACAATATTTATTTTAACTTGCTTGAAAACAGAACCTTTGCTATCCAATGCTTAATGGTGCAACTTCTGAAATGGGAGGAATACCATTTCCCATCCTTTAAGTGCAGAAATACAGGGTGTTTTGACACACACATTTCTCCTGCATGTTTGCTGTTACATCTTGAACTTTCTGTGTGTCTAAATCACTCATCCAGATCTTAAGCATCCGACTCTTTGAACTTCTGCATAGAACTCCTCCCAGAACTTGTGTGTGTAAAAACTTCTCCTGATAAACTGTTTTGCTCCAGGCAGCTGTGGTCACTTGGTTTCCATGGCAGCCCCTCATGTCTACAGCTGTGGCTACTTTAGACTGCCTCAGGGCAGTGTTTGTGTGACGAATGCATCTGGAATTTACTTGTGGACTTGTAAACCCAGAAGATGAAAAATCCGGAATTTTAAGGTGTGTGTAAAAATGCCCATAGTCAGCACTGGCTGAATTAAACATCTACTATGGAACAAATCTGTACAAAGCACAGGGAAATATCTCAGGTTAACACATCAGTGAACAAACAAAACATAAACTATGTTGTGAGACACTGCATCATATATTTACCAACTAAGATTGCTGGATTCTTTTACCAATAAGGAACCATAATGGGACTGAAATGCAAATAGTTTCTAAGAAATTTGAACTCGGATATCATCCCAATGATTTTTGGCAGCTGAAAGGAAATGTCTTTCATGGAAGGAAACATTCAGATCTTATGTTATAGAGGTTCCCCCATGAACTGAGGAGTGCTATTTCGGGCAGTGTCTGGGGGAGCAGTGTGTAATCCATATTGCCTTTTTGTACTATTTCAGAGCCAAGCAGACATCACCAGAGGTGCCTGGTCTGGATCGCTGGTCACAGCCTGGTTCACTGGGCAGCTAAGGTGTCCAGGAAAGGCATGTTTAGGATGCAGTTAGGCCTGAGCAACTGGGTTGATATGGAATGGCAAGAAGGGCATGCTATGGATGCAACTCATGCCTACATGGCGCACTGTGTCTGACTGCTTTCTCCCTGATGTCCTTGTCATATACCTGGGGCAGAACAACTTGCCCAGAATGGTGTTGAGTTGATCATGAGTGTTAAGTGGACCTGCTGGATGTGTTTGCAGTGTTCCTTGGCATTCTGGTCCTGTTGACCCAGATGCTTGAAAGGTGGGCGTGGAGAGGCGCGGAGAACCATAGGAAGGTGGATAGAGCCTCGATGAAGAATAACTGGGAGATAGAGAAATGGGTGGCGTCACAAGGCATAGACTGCATCTTGCACATCAATATTCATTGGGTGCAGCACGAGCTTTACAGGGTTAACAGGGTCCATTTGTCAGATTTGGGTATTGATTTCTACTTGTGGAAGTTAAAAGAGAAACTAGAGGAAGTTTTAAGTTTCCAATTTGGGGTGGGGGAAACCAGCCAAGCTAAGCCAAGTTAAGCTGGCAGTTCCCATGGCAAAGGTCCAATGAATAGCTGGAATTTTCAGCAAGGATACAGACAAGAAATGTAAGAAATCTCCTTATGAGATGGAAAAGGCAAGGGTCCAACGCTCTATCCTTCCCAGGCGTTAAGGGGGCACAACCATTTAATCTGCAGGACTGTTGTGGTCCCAGAAATGCATGGCACATTACCTGCCTCTTCTTGTGGAGTGTTGCTAAGGAGCCCAAACAGGAACACCACCTCTTCCAAGTTGGGCATCTTGGATCAAGTGAGGGTAGGGCTTCTCACACAAGAGAAGCAGAACCTGGGCTGTACCTTGGAGCTTCCTAGCCTTAGTGGGCTATGTACCACTAGATCAGGTTTATTAAGGTGCAGGGATTATACCCTCCCCCATAAATTTGTCATGTTGCATTTAATAAAGAGTGCAGCCCTTTAAACCAACTGATTGTGTTTTTGCCTCCTTCCATCATGCGGTGAGAAAAGATATGTATTAGCTCTGAATGATGCTTCTGTTACTGAGCCACACTGCATTATGGTAGTAGAGACAAAGTAATGTAGATATATCTTTTATTGGATCAACTTAGGTTGGTGGAGGTTTGCAAGCTTTCGGACCTCACAGGATGCTTCATCAGGCAAGTCAGAAATCCAAGTTGGTCCAATAAAAGATATCTCTACACTACTTTGTCTCTATGACCTATTTTTGGAACCAACATGGTAAACGCACTCTCTCTGTGATAATGCATTATGTACTCTCTTCCCATTTGCCAAAAAAGTATTCTTAAATCATGTGCCAAATCTATATGTTTTGCTGTGCTTTCTTCTACCCATAGTTCAGCACAGAAACTACAAAGCCTGATTTCTGGCATCCTGCTGCATTGTAGCAACTAATAATGTAAGTAATTTGCAAAAAGTGTTTTGTTTCTCCCTCTCAGGTGGCTTTCAGATGTCACCCACTGTAGGCTTTCACAGTAGCACAACAGTATTGCCACAAAGTTACTCCAGAGGTGGGAAATCGTTTCTGTCCTACAAGCCACTTTGCAAATTAGTTCAGGCTCCACAGTGCTGATGGGAGTTGTGGGTAGAAATGCTTGAGTGGAGCACTCAGGATGAGTGAAGGAGGGAGAGGGTCCAGATTATGGATCTATGAGTATTTTCAGATGTTACGATCCCACACTCAACCACGGTGAATGCCCACGTGGTGAGCAAGGGACCGTAACGTCTGTTGGCCCGACAAGAGATTCCTGCCAGATGTTCACCCCCGTAAATCAGGGGTGGGAATCTTGTTGACCACGCAAACAGAGGTCCTGCCCGGACCATCGTCGTCTGCATGTTCAAAGAGATTCCCACCCGTGTTTCACGGGGGTGAACACCCGGCAGGAAGCGCACGTTCTTAGGGAATTCACCATGGTTGAGCATGGGATCGTAACGTATGTCCCCTGACCACGGCCTGGAATCAGCGACTGTGCCTGCTGCTGATTCCAGGCCATGGTCAATGCCTCGGGGGGGGGAGAGGGCACTGCAGTTGCATTGGCCGCAGTGCCCGCCCGTCTCCCAGAGGGCGAGCGGCCTAGGGAGCATGGGGGGTTGGAGCTGTGCAACTGCACATTGAACCACGCAGCCCCGCCCCCTCCCCTGATTCCCCACCGGGATCAGCCAGCACATTTGCTGGCTGTGCCGTTTTGATCCCGGCGGGGGATCAATTGGTGATTCCGTGACGGGGCCAATACTGGCCCCATCACGTCTGAAAATACCCTATGTCATGTATTCATCCTATGGGCAGAACAAGAAGCCATTTTGGTTTTTCAAGATATGTCACGGGATTTCATGCCAGGGACAAATAGCTGCCCCAGTATATCTCATGAGATATCTCATTTTTTTTAAAAAAAACCTGCATATGCACAAATGGCTCCCACATATGTGTGGCCCTTTTTCAAAATGGCACTGATGGTATCACCACCTTTTTGGAAAAGGGCAGCTGGCTGTGTATGCACAAAATGGCCACCATGCAGAACATCTGTCTTTTTCCTAAATGGTAATGATGCTTCCAGCACTATTTTTGAAAAGGGATGTGCATGCTCAGAATGGCCCCATCAACCATTTTGCACATGCACAGTTCTTTTCTTTTTGCCCCCCTTCTTTTTTTTTTATTGGCGAGAATGCAGCTGAGATGCTGCTGGTTCTCAACTTGTTCTCATTCATCAGAACTAGGGCTGGAACAAGAACTCACATTTCTTGAGAAATTAGTCAAGAACTGACTTATTGACAGGATTTCTGAGAACAAGAATGAATCCAGAATCAGCTGATTCTTGACCCATTCTTGCCAAATTCTTGGTAACCTTAAAATACCCTCTAAAATGCTCTGAACATGTGTAAAATGGGTGTCATGGCCATTCTTCACACGCATGGCTCTTTTCCAAGTTGGTCAGCACCATTTTGGAAAAGGGCAGCCAGTTCTGAGCACGTGCAAACTAGCTGCCCTTTCCCAAAATGGCACTGATGCAGCCTGTGCCATTTTGGAAAAGTGACACGCATCCGGAGAATGACTGGGATGGCTATTTTGCTCATGCCTGGAGCGATTTTTAAGTTTTTTAAAAGTTACTGATAATCTCGCAATAATCTCAAAAACCTAGCAAGTATATACCAAGATCTCACTTGAGTTTCTCGATTCCAACAAGATTTACACAAGAAGCTATTGGATTATTGTTTCAGCCCTAGTCAGAATGAACTGAGAACTGTGAGTCTTGCTGAGAAACACAAGAAGCACGAGAATGAACCGAAAACCATTATTTTTGCTGCGAGAATCATGAGAACGGGTTTCATCCCTAATTCATTCCTCATTCATTCCCCAACAGTGTCTGTGTTACCTCATATTCACCTCCTTCTCCCCAATTGTGCTTCTTTAGTAGGGGCTAAATTCATTGACCAGATCCAAGAATTTGAAATGGGCTAAATAAAAAACAGTCACCGGTTTTGGTCTACAGGCCTGTGATTCCTGAATTATCATATGCCAGCAACTTCCATATGGATCTGCCATGTGGCAACTTCAAGTTGGTCTGTGGCAGAAGCACCATGGGAATTATTAGAAGGATCTCAATGGGTCCTGTGATGTCTACAAGCATCCTTAGATGCAACTGTCCTCAACTGTCCATCCAATATCTTGTTACCTTAGACTTCTACAGCTATCAGTTTATTCCTAAAGCTCTGGTGATATTTACCTGTGCTGTGGATTTAAGGATCTTGATTCTTGTCTTCTAATCCCAATGATTCATAAATAGGGGTTATCCTTTTAATGTGTAATATGCTACAAGAGTGCATGGATGCCTTCTGTCCATGTTGCAACCCCCAAACCCTATCAACATAAAATCGCGCCTCGGGTAGCATAGCAATAAATCCATTGGGAATGGAGACAGTATGAGCAGTCTGTGATTCATATTCAGCCATAGGAGTATAATGGAGTACAGAATTTGGCCCACATGTATGTGTGTACATAGCAGAACACAGTTAAAAATAAATTCTTACACATACTGCAAAAGAAGTTAAAAGCAAAATGAGTTGATGCACAGTTCAAGACACTCATTTTTCTAAAGACAAATTCTACATCAAGAAATGTATAAATTTAAATTGGAATAAAGCCAGCTCCTACTGTTATCACTTTAACCAAAGACTATAAATGAATGTATAAAGTGGTCGAGTCATATATTTCTCAGATAATATTGTGCCTGCAGGATGCTAGTGATAAGTGGCAGAAGCTTCATTAACATAACATGACAATGCCAAATTAATTCTAATTATCCTGATCATTGAGCATTTAAATGAAAATGAAGACATTAAAGGTAACTAATTACCAAGAAGGCTATTTCTGAGGATGAATTATGAGAGGGTTTAAACAAAGACATTGTAAAACAATAGACTTCAACTGTCCAACAACTTGTCAGTTTGTTTATTTGCTGGGATCGCATTAGAGGAAAAAAATTGTTGTTCTTAAAACATGAGAAATGAAAGTCTCACTTAGCTAATTGCACATTACATTACATTTTATCAAATATAATAGCACTATTAATTTTAAAAAAAATAACTTGCTGCTTCTTATCAGCATATTCTTAAGCTTAAATAAAGGTTACAGTTCATAAAGTAGCTGATTAATAGGAACAAAATTTAAGAGGAAAAGATTAGAGCAGCAGGTATTAGAAGTTTACTACTAACAAATTATTGAAAATACAATTCTAAACCCACTTATATACAGGCCTATATGCAGTGGGAGGGGAATTAGGGAAGAACACACGTTAGATTGAGTTCATTTGGCCATGCTTAATAATTATGTTAATTGCTGGTATCTGCCATCATAAAGCAGGGGTATGCACCAGGGCCCCATGTTGTTTTTCATTTTTTGCTATCATTTTCATTATTAAAATGTGTTTTCATTTCAGTTAATAATGAAATGTCATTTTTCATTATTGTTGGCATTGTCGTTATCGGTACCGATTTTATTTTGGTATCGATATCGATTGAGTGTGTAAATGAAGAATTATTGTCAGAAGTTGAACTCCTTCCCTTTCTCATTGTGATACAGAAAGAAATGCACACAATAATATATACTGTAAACAATATGTAGTTTTATTTATATAATATATACAGAATCTAAGCTAAACCTAACCTATGCATAATACAAAATGTCTGTATCCTATTATCCTAATATATATAATAAAACAGCCAAGTATCTAAATATCTAATCAATATATATACAATCTAGCAGTACTCAAAAATTCAAGTGTGGCCTGAACGGATTTTGTGTTTTTATTTTATTTATTTATTTATTCAATTATTTATATCCCACTCCCTCCAGTCTTGCAGCAGCTCGGGGCAGCTCACAGCACATTTAAAAAGAAGTTTAAAACAGTACACAATATACAAAAGGGTTACTAAAACATTATAAAACAAGCAGTAAAATAGGTAAAAAAAAAAACACTGGAAAACAAATCCATCAGCACCCTTACCCTTACTCCCCCCTCCTCCAAAGGCCCAGATGAACAGCCAGTTCTTACAGGTCCGATGAAAGGCCAACAGGCTGGGAGCAAGGCTAGTTTCCTCGAGAACGCCTTCTCCATCATGGCTCACTGGTTCACCTAAGGGACCTTCAAGAAGGCACTTCAAGCAGATCACAGAGGTCGCTCCAGGGTCTGGGGAGTGAGGTGGCCTCTCAGGTATGAGGGGTCCAGACCATGTAGGGCTTTAAAGGTCAAAAACAGCACCTTCAATTGGGTCTGGAATGCGATAGGCAGCCAGTGCAGAGCCCAGAGCACTGGTGTAATGTGCTCCCTACAGCCCGTCCCCATAAGGAGACGGGCCTCCACATTCTGCACCAGCTGCAGCTTCCGAGTTGTCACCAAGGGCAGCCCCACATAGAGCGCGTTGCAGTAATCTAGCCTTGAGGTGATGAATGCACGGATGAGGGTGGCCAGGTTTGAGTTTGAGACATATGGTTGGATCCTGTGCACAAGATGTAATTGGCAAAATGTTCCCTTTGCCACTGCCTGCACTTGACAATCCAGGTGGAGACCAGGGTCCAACAGGACCCCCAAACTCTGTTCCCACAGGGCCAGTAGGAGCCCTCCACAAGGGGGGCCATCACCTCAGCTGCCCTACCCACCAACATCACCTCNCACAAGATGTAATTGGCAAAATGTTCCCTTTGCCACTGCCTGCACTTGACAATCCAGGTGGAGACCAGGGTCCAACAGGACCCCCAAACTCTGTACCCACAGGGCCAGTAGGAGCCCTCCACAAGGGGGGCCATCACCTCAGCTGCCCTACCCACCAACATCACCTCTGTCTTATTGGGGTTCAGCTTCATTCTGCTCAGTCAGTCACTCACTGCTAACAGGCACTGGGAAAACACAGAGACTGCAGGACCTGGGTTTGTTGAAAAAGAGAAGTAAAGCTGGGAGTCATCAGCATACTGGTGGCAATGCACACCAAACCATTTCACGACCTCACCGAAGAGTTGCATATATACATTAAATAACAGTGGAGACAGAATCAAACCTTGCGGTACACCATAAGCGAGATTCCGGGGACTAGATGTTTCTTCCCCCAGCACCACCTGTTGGCTTCTCTCCAAAAGGAACGATTGGAGCCATCCTAAGACAGTCCTGTCCACCACCCCAGGGTCCGCAACCATCTCAAAAGCAACCCATGGTCCACCGTATCAAATGCTGCCAAAAGTACAATAGGACCAGAAGTGATGAATGTCCTAGATCCCTCTCTCGGTGAAGGTCATCTACCGAGGCCAACAACACAGTCTCGGTGCCATATCCTGGATGAAAACCTGATTGAAAAGTGTTCAGAAAACTGATGCTATCCAGATGGCCCTGGACCTGCTGGGCCACCACCCGTTCAATAACATTCCCTAAAAAGGGGCTAGCACCAGCCCCAATGTCTCCCTGGAGGCTTTCACCAACCAGGGAGGGCAAGGATCTAATTCACAAAAAGTGGCCCTAACAGACTCCAGAACCCCCTCAGCATCAGCCAGCATCACTTCCTGAAACTGATCCCACAAAGATGGACTAGACAGGGCATCCATAACCCTCGGCTCTCCTCCTTCTGCATCAATTCCGGCCCCAAAATTGTGCTGAAATTGAGCGATCTTATCTGCAAAGTAAGTTAAAAACTCCTCACAGTGGCTTGGGAAACCTCCCCCTCCAGGCAGAGGGAGGCCCGACTGACCAGCCCCCTCACCATTCGGAAAAGCTCAGCTGGATGCGACTTCGCAGCAGCTATGAGGGTGGCAAAGAATTTCTTCTTTGCCATCCTCATGGCCACAGCATTGGACCACAAGTGGGTCCAATGCTGCAGCCGATCGGATTCAGCATGAAAGCAGAGCCAACATCACTCTAGCCGCTGCACTTTCCGCTTCAGACACCACAGCTCCTCAATAAACCAAGGAGCTCTACAGTGATAAAGCGGTGGGATCGGCTGCCTCGGAGCCACCCAGTAAGTGACCTCTCCCAGCAAGATGTTCCAAGGCTAAGCTAGAACAAGGTTATCAACTGAGCAGCCTTCAAGGCCTAAGGACACCTCCCACAGGGCTTCCTGAAACCACTGTGGTTCCATCAATCTCCAGGGGCGGACCAACCTAATAGGTCCTGCCTCTTTCTGGGGGCTGCCATGTGCTAAGAGCCTGGTCTGCAGGAGGTAATGATCCATCCATGAGAAGGGCATAAAACTCACTTTCCGCACTACTGGATCATCTGCCTCAAGGCTGAAACAGAACACCAGGTTGAGCACATACCCCTACAAGGCCAGTGCCGGTGTGAATGTTGAGATTCCCCCAGGATCACAATCCTCAGGGAGCGCAACACCCCCCCCAAAATCAGGGATGCTGCTGGACAGGAAGGAGCACAGTACACCAACAGCACCCCAATTCTGTCCCTGATCAACTCAAACACAAGGTGAAGGGCCTTGATCCCTGGGATTAACTGCACCGGATACCTCCTAGCAGTCCAAGACTCCTTAAAAACCATAGCCACACCACCACCCCATCCCCCAAGCTGGGGCTGGTGTTGCACGGAATACCCCACTGAACAAGGTCCGCCATGATCAGGCCTACCTCCCCATCCAGCCAGGTCTCCTTGAAACATGCGAGGTCTGCAGCCCGATCCATGATCCTATCCCAGATTACTGATGTTTTATTGACTACAGACCTCACATTCAAAAGCAGCACCAACCCAAGGGGCCTTAGACCTTGATCCATTCTCCCACCTGAGGGGGGTCTGACCCTGGGGACAGGCACCAAGCACCTCGACCCATGGATCATCCCATTCACCATATCTCCCCTGCCCTACAATGACCGCTATGGCTGCTTCCCTCCCCATCTTCTTCAACCCAGTCCCAGCTACAGACTGCTGTGTCCGGATCCCAGGGTAGACCTTCACCCCTCCCTCCCCATCCCCCCAATTCCCACCAGATGCTGCCACCATGTGCTCCCTTCCAGGAGCAGTCCCCCCCCTCACACCAGGGAGCCTGGTCTAGGACCCACCCCTCTCTCTAACCTAATTTGCATTTACCTCAGGGGTCGAACACCTGGCTTCCAGAGCCATTTACCAACCCTCCAGTAGCCCCCTACCTCCTGATCACCAACTCCAATTAACCCCTTTCCAATGAACAACCCCTCAGCCCCTCCTCATGCCCCACCATCCTTCAGTGCATGCTCTTAGGGAGGGCAGATTGTTTGAAACAGGCGGTGGTCTGACCTCTGCTTAAAAAGCCATCTTTGGACACTGACTCCCTGGCCAGCTAACGACCAGTCTCTAACCCTCCCTTTTTAGGGAAAGTTATTGAGCAGATGGTGGCTCGGGCTGGGCTGGGCACATCTTGATTGGGGGATTTAGTTTTTAAAAATCTGTTGCATAGTTTTGAAGTTCTGATGTTTTGAAGTACCCCTTTTGGAAATGAGAAAAGAGTCTTTTCTGTCTGTTTCACTAATGTTTTATTGAAAATGAGGAGATAAGCTTTCATGAGTGCCACTGTTGTATGGACCTGAGTGTCATTTATTACATGCAGTTGTACAGCATTTATTTCAGGCATTTATTTCAGGCATTTATCCGTACTCTATTGTATGGATGCCAGGAGAGCTTACTGTACCCTATTCTTGTTCTGATACCTGAGGCATTTATTGAACCCTGTACTTGTATCAGTGCCAAGCAAATTCCTCAACAGGTGTATTGGCAAGGCACCTTTCTGACTGAAAACAATAAAGACGGCCATGGACGTACTAGGGAGCACTGCAGAGGGAGAGCTGCTGCAGAGGCAGGACCCCTGATAGATTGTTGCCTTATTGTGAGTCCCTTGGAGGGACTGTGAAAGACAAGCCCCTGCTGTGAATGGAGCCCCGCTGAGCAAAGACTGACAGCTGTAACACCTAGCAGTTTTTGATTGGTCCTGCCACCAGGTGCAGGTTGTTAAAACCCAGTGCTTCCCTAGCATGCCCTTGTGTGTGCAGCCTTAGGCGCAGGCCGGAGGTGCTGGGGAGATACTCCCTTTTGTTTCGAAATGGCTACAGTAAGTAACGAGATCACGCACCGATACTGCTGACATGTCTCTTTCAACATTAGCATTCTCCAAACAAAGGAAGATTGATGGGTTTCTGAAGCAAGCACCAGCCCCCCTAGGTGGAACTGGTAGGCTTCCTTCTCCTCCTCAGCTAAGAAGTCATTCGCTATTGCCGGGAATTAAATCTCCTACGGACTCCCTGGTTTTCACTGCATTAACAACTGATGCTCCTCAGGTTTTACTGTCTCATAAGATTCGTCAAGTCGATGCGGCATTAAAAGCTGACTCTGTCCAGTGAGCATCTCACTGATTTCTTGACCGATCATGTTTCCCTAACAACGGAGACATTGCGCTTTATGTTCCACCAGTTGAACCAATTAAATGGGAAAATGGACACCCTGATCCTACAGAAGGGGCCCATTGATTTAAGTTCTCCTTTATCTAGGGCCCCTCATGGTTCGAAGTTGACTGGGGGATCCATGTGTGGCCAGGTAACTCATCCTAAAATTATGAGTAGCGCTGCTTTTCCACCTGCAGTTTTGTCCCAGCCAAACCCTGAGTATCATAGGCTGGAGATCTTTGAGCTACTCCAGTTAAATCTTATTTTTGTTGTTTTTCCCCCTATTGGTGGACGACTCCCTCACTGGGATACACCATTGGCTGCAGCAGAACACCTCAGCGTTCTTTTACATGAGCCAATCACTCGCCATGACATCTCTTCAGTTGATGTCATGGTTAAGTCTAAACGTAGACATTTGGTCAATGTTAAGTTTACTTCTGTAGTTTGGGTCAAACTAATATTGGACAATCGGCTTGGTTTGAATAAATCTGCAGTTTTTCCCTCTAGAGTTTATGGCACTCAAGCTGGTCTTGTCTTCCAAGAGGAAGCTGTTCCCTCTCGTAATGCCTCCTTTTGTCCTTTAAATCATGAGCTGTGTTTATCCAGTGGTCATATGAATCCCCCTAGGCCTAAAATTGTTGATGGAGACCTGAGGCAACCGCTTTCTGGGAATGTGTTGTCTCTACAGGGATGGAGGTAGACCTGCTTTGTCATTCGCCCCAATCTCTCCCTGCTCTGGGAGGAATAGTGTTACCCCCCGGAGTAAATGGGTCTTCCCTTCCATCTCCTTCCCAAGGGAACTTAATGACCTGGCTGGAACAGTTGTACGGTCAGCTGAAGGAGTTAAGACAGCATAAGGTCCCCTATATCAATTTGAAGTGTCAAGGAGCTACTTCATCTCCATTGCCCCAATGCCCCGCCTTCTTCTTCCTTTTCTCCCTAAGTGTCACCAGTAAGGGGGGATACTTTGGGATTGTTAACTTGTGTAGGTGAAGGCTCGTGGCCTTGTGCTGCTGATGTTGGGGCTCAGGTTGATGGGGCCCAGAGGGGATCTTCTTCCACTCCTGATGGTCAGGCAAAGGGTCCCCTAAGGGGGGTAGCTCAAATGGTTGTCTCCAGGCCCTCCCTTGCCATCGGAAAGCTGAGACCCTGGCTTTCCCTCCCTTAATGTAACAGTCTGGTTTACTAGAGGGAAGACAGTGAGTACCCCCAGCTGCTCCTGGTGGGGGATCGTGACTGTTACAAGATGAATCCCCTGAGTTTAAGATTGCTTCTTGGAACATTGCTGGCTGGAAGTCAAGTTTGTTGGATAGGGATTTTTATGATTTTATTGAAGGTTTTGATATGATACTTTTGCAAGAAATGTGGTGTTTATATGATTTCTCCTGTAGGGGGGTTTGATGTGTATTGTGTCCAGGCCACACCCTCGGCTGCTTCTGGCAGACCAAGTGGGGAGCTGGCACTTTTAGCTTCTAAAAAGTGTATGATTAAAGTGGAACAAGTTGCCTACTATAAATCAAACTTAGTAATCTTTCAATGTATTTTCCCCCTAGGTCAATGTTTACTTATAGGAATTGTTTACCTTCCCCCATCCTCCTCTGCCTGTTTTCCCAATAATTTTTGGGAGATAGTAACAGAGATGTTTCTTGAAGCTAAAAGGTCCTTTCCTCAATCTCCTATTATCATCGGAGGGGACTTTAATATTAGAACTGGTAACTCTGAGATCTCACCAGTTGGTATTCAGTTGGATGATTCTCTAGTGCCATTCAACCTGGCTCCTAGGAGCTCATGCGACAGGGTGATTAGCCCTGAGGCCAAATATAAGTTTGACTTTTGTGATAGTTTTGACCTTGCCCTATTAAATGGCCGTCTGAGGGGTGATCTGACGGGTAACTTTACACACCATTCTTATCTGGGATCTAGTGCTATTGATTATTTTTTGTCATCTAAGACTTTCTTGCAAAATATTTTTTAGCTGCAAATTAGTCCCAGAGTAGAGTCCCATCACTGTCCCCTAGTATTATCAGTTTTGGCCCTTATTGACCCCCCTTTTTTGAGGAACCTTCTGGTAAGATCGGTTGATTTTCCCATCGCACCCCATTTGGTTCGTATTAAATGGTCAGGAGACGTTGAGGAGCGAGTGGTTAATTTTACCTCCTCTCCCGAGGCGGAGCTTTGCTGTACGGGCATTCAAGCTATGGGCGACGATATTTTATGTCATTATGGAAACTTAATTAGGATGTTAGCTCCTATTATGTCTGCAACAAAAGTCCCGTTGGTTAGTAAGTCCAACTATGCTTGGTTTGACAAAGAGTGTCGGCTCGCAAGAACCACACTCAGGAAAGTAGCGCAAGCAGTAAGCTCTAATCCCTCAAGGGATCTATGTATCCAGCTCCAGTCTTCTAGATCTAAGTACAGGAAGCTTTTGTTACACAAGAAGTTGGTTTTTCAGCATAAAAGCTGGGGAATTCTCCAGAGTGCAGTTGACTCTGGCGATTCCCGGAAATTTTGGGAGCTTATCCAACACACTGGACTAAGGGGCAATTTCCCTATGAGTTCCCCGATTTCTCCTGATCAGACTGGGTACAATATTATTCAAGACTTTTCTCTAAATTCTCACCCGGTTGCTTTAGCGTGCCGACTCATCCTAAGGATTGTTTTCCTTCATGGCGCCCGGTATCCCCGGGTGAAATTCTAGATTTAATTATACATCTTAAAGCAGGTAAGGCGCTGGGGGAAGACTTTATCTCTCCTGAATGTCTGAAGTGTGCACTGGAGTGGTGGGCCAGTATATTGGCCCCCCTATTTACTATCATTAATGAGACAGGAGCGATTCTCTGCTCATGGCTCAATAGCATCGTACTTCCTATTTTCAAGAAGGGGGATCCAGCCCTTCCAGGGAATTATCACCCTATCAGCTTGTTAAGTATAGTGGGAAAACTATATGCCCGCTTTTTGTTAATAAAGCTCCAACAATGGATGGACTCTGCCCTTATACTGGAACATGAACAGATGGGATTTCAGAAAGGAAAGTCCACACTTGACCCCATGTGTTGGTCCTGACAGCTTTAGCAAATAGATTTCGTGCCCATCAGAAGGACCTTTTTCTCTGTTTTGTTGACCTCCGCGTGGCACTCGACTCTGTCTCGAGGGCTCGGCTATGGGGTAAACTGAGTAAGACCTCAATAGATCCTCACCTACTGTATCTAATGGTGAAATTACACATGGGCAATTCCCTCCAGGTCCGTTGTAGCAACACCATTGGTTTAACGCCTAAAGTCCAGGTTGAGTTAGGTGTTAGACAGGCATGTATACTAGCCCCGGCATTGTTTAATCTCTTTCTGAACAACGTAATCCCATTTTAAAATTCTAGTGATCTTCATGCCCCGACAGTGGGGGGTAGGGCCATTCCTGCCCTTCTGTATGCGGATGACGCCATTCTGGTCTCCCACTCTGTCGTGGGTTTGTGGCGGGCAATGGACCAATTTGGAGTTTACTGCCATAACGAGGCCCTTTCCATCAATTATGAAAAGACCAAGATGATGGTTCTGGGGAATCCCAGGCGTCACAAAGATCATCGCTGGTTTATGGGGGGGATCTTAGTTGAGCAGGTTTCCTCCTAGAAATATCTGGGGGTGATATTTTCAGCTTTAGGTTCCTGGTAGGCTCACTTTGCGGCTGTAAGGGCCCAGGCAAAGCGTACAATAGCAGCAATAGTAGGGTTTTTTCTTGGGCCCAGGTGGTAATTTGGTTCAGCCTGCTTTTCGACTATATAGGGCTAAGGTGATTCCCCAGATTATGTATGCCATTCCGGTATGGGGCATCGTCTTTGTGCACAAACTCAAAGTGATTCAAAATGGCATCCTGCAGACAGTTTTGGGTCTCCCTAGGGGCACGCCTCAGGTGTTATTAAGAGCCAAATCCTGTTGTTATACACTTAGACATATCGCCCTGCACTCTATGCTTAGGTTTTGGCTCCGGACGTATCTGTTCCCAACGCAGGATAGGTCCCTGCTCTCTTTAGCCATGGCTCATAATCTTCTGAGTGTATGGGACTCTGAATTGGGGACTGAAATCCAAAAGCTAGGGTTTTCACGTGACTTTTTGCTGGAGGTTGGTTTTGATGCAGCTGAATCTTTTATATGCAAGAGGTTAGTGGGTCAAGAGATTCAGCTAGAGGATTCCCTTATTGGTGCCCAGAAAGTAGCTCCGTCCTACTTTCCTCCATTTTTTTCAATTTCCAAAACCCAATTATTTAACCTCTTGGATGGATGTTCAATCTAGACAAGCCTTCTCCCGCCTTCGATGCGGAGCTT
>QEPC01007344.1:1439262-1484500 GCA_003113815.1 Sphenodon punctatus
TCCTCAGCTGCCCCCCCCCCCGGGCCTGCCCACCAGTTTTTTCCTGCCTGAATGCGCCCAAACTCATCCGAACGTGGCCGAACTGTTCGGAGGTTCTGGCATTCAGTTATGATGTTCTGTTCGGGCATCCGAACTGGCTGGGTTCGGGCCAAACTCAGAACGTCCAAACCGCGTTCGCACATTCCTACTAAAAAACTCAATGATGAAACCGTAAAATGCGAAAACATTCACATTGGAAGTATAGGTTCAGATATTTCATCTTGCAAAAGAAATGAAAATTAGAAAATCTTGTTAATTTATGCGAGAGTTTGTTTGATGACAAAGTACTTCCAAAGTACTGGGCACATGCATATATTTCCATTCCTGGCTGGCTATACTGCTTAAGACTCCAGTCCTGCGAAGACATATATACATTGTTTAACCCTAAGCATTGCATACAGAGGTTACTGTCCACTGTTCATTGTTTAGTAGGGGTGGGACTCCAGTGGGATTATTGATTATCAAATTTATCTGTATCAGAGCTCACAATATTGGATTTATCAGTATCAGAATATCGGATTTTTAACATTGCTGATTTTCTTGGATCTTTAACATTGCATCCTTTGACTTCAATGGGCAATGTTAAAAATCTGATAAAATCTTCAATTTTAAAAATCCGATTCTGCCGATACCGACAATTATTGGTATTATCAGATGAATCTGATACCGACCATTATCGGCATTAGCGGATTAATCTGATACCAATAGTCCCACCCCATCAGTTTTGTTCTTCCAGTCACAGCTTGTCTAGTGCCCTTTTTTCAAAAAGCACACGTCTACACCAGGGTTTCCTTTTTCCCCAGTTGTACTAGCAGGGATGGTTTGTGCTGCCTTGACAGGTAGAGAAGGTCTAATAGATGGGTATGCTGCATACTTCCATTCTCTATTGCCAGTGATGGAAAACAAGTATGTGACCTTCACAATCAAATGCACCTGGTCTGCAGCAGCCAGTCTGCAAAGTGTGTGACTGGGGACTCATTCTCAATTCTCACTTTTCCCCATGGAAGTTTGCTGCAGTCAAAAACAGCTAACAAGGATGAGAGTCACAATGGCTTATGGAGTAGAGCTCTATTCACATTCTGATGGGGGAAACACTAACTTGCCTTTGCACACCTTGCATGCTTATATGAGTATGTAGGAAACCACACTTAAAAAACAAAAAACAGTGAATATTTGTAAAAACAAACAAACATGCAAAAAAAAACCCAAACCCCACAGACACACATCTCTGTACCTGTCAGGTCTGATATACTGGCAGAGATATTCTCACTGCACAAGCAAACAAACAAAAAAGAGTCTGCTCCCAATTTTTTTTATTTCTGTACCAATTTTTCGGTTTCCGGTGCCAATATTCATTCATTTGTTCATTCATTCATTAGTTCATTCATTTGTTATCCTGCACTCCCTTCCCTTAAAAGGCTCAGGGAAGCTTACAAAATAAAATATAAACACAACATATATAAACATATAGAAAACATATAAATGATAAAAAAACAATAAAATACAAACAATGCCCCAACCCACCCAGAACCCCCAATAAAAACAATTCAGTACCACCTCCCCATTCCACACATCCACACACACCCTCATGCCCCTACCCCAAACCTACCCACCAACCCTCCACCCCTACCCCTGCCTGCCAAATATCTTTTCAAAAAAAAAGTCTTACCCCACCTTCGGAAGATGCTCAGGCTCAAATGAACCTTGGGGGAAAGGAGTTCCACAGCACCAGGGCAGCAACCGAGAACACCTCCCTGCGAGCCCTTGTCATATGAAGAAGACTAATGGAGGGCACCCACATGGAGGTGCTCCCTGTTGATCACAGGGGCTGCAGTGGAGCATAGAAGGACAGACAGTCTTTCAGATATGTGGGGCCCAGACTGTTTAAGGCTTTAAAGGTCAAAATCAGGACCTTGAATTATGCCCAGAAAGCTATAGGGAACCAGTGCAGACTTCTGAGCACCATTGTAATGTGATCCGGGACTCTTGTCCCCAAAAGGAGGTGAGACACCACAAACAGTCATCAAGGGCAGCCCCACATAGATCATCTTGCAGTAATCTAGCCTCAAGGTGATGAAAACATGGATGACAGTGGCCAGATCTAAATAAAAAAAAGAAAACGTTGCAGCCTCCTCACCAGATGGAGTTGGTGAAAAGATCTCCTGCCCACCGCAGCAACCTGACAATCCAGGTACAGCGAGGGGTCCAGACTTCAGAAGCATTCCAAGGCTGTGAACCTAATTGACCAGAGGAGTCCAGGCTCCATCAGTAAGAGGAGGTCCAATCCCTTCCAGGCCACAAGGTCAGCCAGCCAGCCATCATCATGCCAGTCTTGTCTGGATTCAACTATAATTGGCTCATCCTCATCCAGTCCCCAACAGCAGCCAGGCATCGGGTAAGCACCAAGACTGAAGGATTTGGGTCTGATGAAAAAGAAAGGTAGATCTGAGTGCCATCAGCATACTGATGGCACTTCACCCCAAACCTCTTAATGATCTCATCCAGCAGCCTCATATACATGTTGAACAAGAGAGGAGACAGAATAGAACCCTGAGGGACCCCATGGGGAGGCCCAAAGAGGACTACGAGAAATGGCCCATTACCACTCTCTGGGATCTCCCCGACAGGAAGGAGCGGAACCACTCAAGAGCAGTCCCGCACACCCCCACCAGATCCTGTAGTCATGTCAACACCACCTCATGATCAAGTATATCAAAGCCCTCTGAAAGATCTAACAAGATCAGCAGGGTGGAATTCTCCCTGTCAATCTCCAGGTGCAGGTCCTCAACCAAGGCCACAAGTGCCATCTCCGTGCAATACCCAGAATGAGAGCCAAACTGAAATAGATCCAGGAATCCGATGGTATCGAGATGAGCCTGGAGTTGTCAGGCAGTCATCTGTTCAATAACTTTCCCTAAAAAGGGAAGGTTAGAGAAGACCGATAGCTGGCCAGGGAGTCAGCATCCAAAGATGGCTTCTTAAGTAGGGGTCAGACAACCCTAATTTTAAGAAAGTCCAACACCCTAACCTCTTAAATGGAGGTGTTGACAACACAGTCATCAACAGCCTCATCGTCTCCCAGCTGGCTTTCACCTTCACCAGCCAAGATGGGCAAGGATCTAATTCACAACTGGTTGCCCAGTGCCTACACTGTCCTCAAGCAGCTCCCCCACATTGGTGGGTGTCACGATACCAATTGAAACGGATCCAACAAGACCGAGTTTCCGTAACCCCAAATTCTGATTCTGTAAATAAAATGGCAGCACCGAAGTCATGGTGAATATGAACGATTTTGTCTGTGAAGTAGTTAATAAAAATGTCACAGCGAGCATTAGATTACTCTATTTCTAAGCAGAGGCAAACTGAATTAACAAGACCCATCACCACCCAGAAAAGCTCTGCTGGATAAGACTTTGCTGAGAAGAAAGCTTTTTTTGTCACCATCATAGTCACAGCATAGTCCTTTAAAAATTATCTATGCCACAATTAGTTGGCTTCAGCATGAGTCGAGCGCTACCTGAGCTCTTACTGCCTACCCTCCCACTTAAGCTGCCTCAGCTCCTCCGTAAACCAGGGAGACATGTACTGCTGCAGTGGTGGAAGTGGATGCCTGTGTGCAACTGTTTTGATGGCCATGGTCAAGATATCATTCTATAATGTGATCAGGTCATCAACAGAGTAGCTGATAATGTCAGTAGGTAAATCCCTCAGAGAATTCTAGAAACCAATCGGATCTATTAGCTTCCGAGGGAAGATCAACCTAACCCATCCACCACCCCAACAAGGGCATAAGAGGGCTGGAATCTGGGTTTTCAGAAGGTAATGGTCTGACCATGACAACGGTGTTGTAAGAGCAACCCCAGTAATCGGAACCCCTGTATTTAGGCTGGTGAAAAACATCAAATACTATGTGTGCCCTGTCTCATGTTATTGGGCAGATATTATCTAAGATAGGCATTAGGCCTGAAGCAGCAGCATTGTTGTTTGTTCTGCTTTGGGCTGCCACTTTTTCGGCTTGTTTGCTACCAGGCTGATGGCAACGAATGACAATTTATGATACTTCATAGCAATTTAGAGCTGTTTTTAAAAATGTACCTTAGTTTACGGCAGTTGTGTAATTTATGGGAGTGTACTTACTTTTACAGCATTTGCGATAGTTCCTGGCAATTTATGGCAGGTTTAGCGACATTTATAACAATTTTCGGCAGCTGTCCCATCATTTTCAGCATCTTTTCAATATATCAAGAGACCGTTTAGGCTCCCTCTCTGCAACTCAGTCCTCAAATTGTTTGATCACAACAAGCCCCACTCACCTGAATGGGACTTACTCTGGTAGAGCACTTTGAGGACTAAGTTGTTAATGCGGAGCCTTCTTTACCAGAAGAAGAGATTTGTATTTATTAATTCCTCTCTAATTTAATCCAAAATTGCCCCATGCGAGCAGCATTTCCTGGGTCCAAAATATCCTCAAAAGGAAAAATAAATATGCTAAGCAGTGCATGCATGGTGTCTGTCTTCTGTGCCTGCAGTCAGTGGCATGTATAATAGAGCGAGTTAGTTTTCTGCTATCTCATACAATTGAATAACAAAACAACTTACCAAGTATAGATAAAAAATATCCTGTTTGTGTGCGTGCCCATTGTAATGCGAGTTTCTTATGTTAGACGGGGTAGCTCTGACATGCAAGGGGCTGAATGAGCGAGTCCTCAACAGAAGTCAAATAGAAAGAGAAGGAATAAAGGGAGAACTGAGCTATCTTTAATACCCATGTGCTAGTTCAAGCAGAAAGGACAGTCACTAAAACCAATAAAAAGCAGGGTTCTCATCTGATCCACCACTCACAAAACAGTACACACAGCACACTCTGACAGATCACGGCAATTTGCAACAGTTCACGTCAATTTATGGAAATTTTACAAAATTATATAGAAGTTCCCGAATGTTTACGACAATTCACAGAAAATTTTAAAAAGAAATTTAAAAAAGAAATTTTCTCAGAAAATTTAAAAAAGGAGAAGAACAGCGATATGCTTGAGCGGAAAGCAGTAGAAAATATCGGTAAGTGCCGCTGCTTCAGTGGGGTTTGCTAAGTACTTAAATGCAGTGTCAGATTGGGCATGTCTGACAAAAAGAGCTGCCGCTGCTACTTTCCATTTCACCCTCTAGGGGTGTGCATGTCATTTTCATTATTACAATCATGATAATAAAAATTATCGTTTGTAATCGTTACTGCAATAATGAAAACAATAAAAATAATAATGAAAATAGAAACGAAAACAATATTTTGTTTTTGAAATAAAGGGAAAACACTGAAAAAAGTATTTCCGGCTATAATGTTTTTGTTTCCTATTCAATTGTGATGCAATTTGAGGTGCTTGTACCCCCACTGGACGGCATTACCTGTACCAATATTTGAAACAATTTGATAAATGGAACAGCAATTTAATGTTGTGATTTTCAGAAAAGCTCCATATACATTCATGGCTACACCTTCTTTATCTTCCATCACCTTTTGCATAAAACCTGCGAATATGATGTCCCTCCACAAGCTTAACACACCTGCCAGTTCTCAGAAAGATTGGATGAAGGGTCTTGATGGTATAAGACATTAATTTCAAAATACATTTCCAGCTGTAACATTTGTATATTCTATCCTTTTTACAGGACATTTGGCAGGAATGTATCACATACCTTCCCTGTCATCTCTGTCATACTAAAAGGATAATTTGTTAAAGTGACCCAATTTTATAAGCAATTGAAGTTGTTCCCTTGAAGACCATTATTCAGATAAATAGAAGCACATGCAGTGACAGTCAGACGCGGGCACCTGGCATGGCAGGGGGAGAGAGGCTGAAAGAGGGAGGATGTGGAGCAACGCAAAAGACTGACAGACACATTCACTGGCCAATTACTGCATGCTTCCAGCTTAACAGAACCAATTAGTAGTGGCTACGAGTCGGGCATAGGGGGCGGCCCTCAGGTGGGCATAGAAGGGACATAACTGGGACTTTGCGGATAGCATCCCAGCAATCAGGAGACATAGTTTACACATCCAGGCTGGCCAATAATCATCACAATCACATCCTGCAGCACTGTGACAGAGGACATAAGAGAATCTCTATTGGCTCTTTCCTGAACAGATGCTTCTGACTTTATTTATTTATTTATTTATTTAAAATTTATATCCCACCCCTACCGCCCACAGGGTAGCCCGGGGTAGTGAACAACACTCAATAAAACAATATAAAAATTTTAAAACAAATTTAAAAATATGTGGGGAAACCCCCACCCCACCCCACCCCACCGCTACCCCTCGCCAAAAGCCTGACAGAACATACATGCCAAAACAGCAGGAGAGTGGGAGACAACCGAGCCTCCTATGGGAGTGAATTCCACAGCACAGGGGCAGCCACCAAAAAAGATCTAACATCGGTTGCCATCCACTTCACCCAGGGAACCTCCAAATAGACTTCCACGGACGATCTCAAGATTACGCATGAGCACATGGGGAGTGAGGCGGTCATGCAGATAAGTAGGGCCCAGGCCATGAAAGGCTTTAAAGGTTAGAACCAGCACCTTATACCTGGCCCGGTGCTTTATAGGCAGCCAGTGCAGAGCCTGGAGCACTGGTGTCATGTGCTCCCTGCGACCCGCTTCTATAAGGAGATGGGTCGCGGCATTCTACACCAGTTACAGCCTCTGGACCAGCCTCTGGGGCAACCCCACATAGAGTGCGTTGCAGTAATCCATCCTTGAGGTGATGAAGGCATGGATGACAGTGGCGAGGTCGGAGTCTGAGAGATACGACCAAAGCCGCCGGGCAAGATGTAACTGCTGAAATGCGCTCCCTACCACAGCCACAATCTGAGATTCCAGGCTGAGCTGCAAATTGAGGAGCACACCCAGACTCCGCACTTGAGAGACCATGGGAGGGTGAACCCCACCCCACCCCGCAACAAGAGGAGATTCAACCACTCCCAGGTTCCCCAAATCTTCGCCCACTAACATCACTTCCATCTTGTCAGGATTCAATTGCAGATGGCTCGACCTCATCCAAGCCCCCACAGCTGAGAGGCACTGGGAAAATAAGAAGACTGCATGGCCTGGGTTGATGGAAAAGGAGAGGTAGAGCTGAGTGTCATCAGCATACTGATGACGCATGACCTGAAACCCCCTCACGATCTCCCTTAATGGCTGCATATAGATGTTAAACAAGAGGGGGGACAGAATGGCACCCTGCAGGACTCCATATGTGAGGTCCTGGGGGGAAGACGTACACTCCCCGAAGACCACGCAGTGAGTTCTCCTGGCCAGGAATGAATGAAACCAGTCCAAGACCGTTCTGCCAATTCCGGCACGGTTCCACAGGCGGGTCATCAACACCTCGTGATAGACTGTGTTGAATGCAGCCGAAAGGTCTAGCAGGACCAGTAAGGTCTGACGACCCTGGTCCAACGCCAGACGGAGATCATCAACCAAGGCCACTTGTTAGACTTCCAGTGAACAAGTGGGGGCGAGATGTTGGGATGGTCACAGCACAAAATTAGGATATTTGGTTGACATTTCTGCTGGCTAATTGGCATCACAAATGGATCTTATACCACAATGACACGTAAGAGAATCCCTGGCATAGGCTCCTTCTCTGCATATGTTCTGCAGGCATATAATATTGGGACCCTTTATTACATCTTTCTGATAGTCGGCAGAGATATTTGTGAAAGTGTAATATAGATTCCTGCCAAATTTCATGTACACTGGTTGGACTACAAAGTTGTTACAGTCAGACATACATTTATAAGTTAATTGCTTATACCACCAGGATCCTTTATCCAATACTTCTGAAAGTTGCCTTTATATATATACCTTTATATGTTAATTGCTTATACCACCAGGATCCTTTATCCAATAATTCTGAAAGTTGTCAGAGATAGTAAATATAGAAAAGGATGTAAACGTGCTTCGTTTCATCTACATTAAATGTAAGGCCAAGAGGATACAGCTAAGAATGTATATGAAGATTTTTGCAAAATAAATTAATTCAACTGTTTATAAAATTGGAGTCCTTTGTCCAATCTCTTTGTGATTTGGTACACATAATGCCTTCTATTTGAGGTATAATCACTCCAATTACCAGCCAAATATAGGGAAAAACAAAAATGTTACAGCCAAACATGTTTTCCTTTGATACAAATGGAAAATGAAAACAAAAGAAAAAACAAAAACGACCATTTGATATTTATGAAAACAAAAATGACAGATTTAAATAACGAAAATGAAAATGACATGGGACCCTATTTCACACCTCTAATAGGTATATGGTTTTCACAGTGGCCACAAACTTCTGCTCCACCCCTGAAAGGCTAGCTTCAACATGCAGGTTGAAATCACCCAAGACAATAAGTCTGGGTGACCTCAACACCACCTTCGATACCAGCTTGACTAGAGCAGTTATAGAATCAGTTGTGCAGCAGGGTGGTTGGTACACCAAGAGGATACTCAGTCTATCACCAGCCAAATCGAACACAAGGTGCACACATTCTATATCAGACAAGTTAGGCACCAGATATCTGGTGTACTGTGCACACAATTGCCCGGTGAAATCCCTACATGCTCTGGCTGATCTGGTGTCAGATGTGATCCTCTGGACCCCTAGATTAGTAGTTCTGGGGGATTTCAACATCCACACTGAAACTGATCTTGGAGGAACGAGGCATGAGTTTATGGCCTCCATGACAACCATGGGCCTGTCCCAAATCATCTGTGGCCCCACACATGAGGAGGGACATACACTGGATTTGGTTTTCTGTACCGACCTTGAGGTGGGGGGGTCACTTAGTAGAAGTCAGGGGGGTAGAGCCTTTGTCATGGTCTGACCATTATCTCCTTAAGGCATGAATCCTGGTGAATGTCAGCTCCCGACAGGGTGCGGGGCCTATTAGATCGGTCCGCTCCCGGAGAGTTATGGACCTGGTTCGGTTCCAGAATGCTCTTGTGGAGTTTCCCCTGGACCTTGTCAACAACTCTGTCGAAGATCTCATAGTTTTCTGGAACACCTTGTTAGCTGAGACCATTGACAGAGTGGCTCCCAGGCATCTGCTGACCTCCTGAGTTTCCCGCAGGTCTCCCTGGTTTACTGAGGGCCTGTGGTGTTTGAAGCGGGAGAGCAAGCGGTTAGAGCTATGGTGGTACCGGACTCGCGACCAGTATTATCGATCATAGCATAAGAGCAGTTTAAAGGCCTATGCTGTGGCAGTTCAGACAGTAAAGAAGCAGTTCTTTGCTGCCCTTATTGCATCCGCAAAGTCACATCTAGCAGAGCTTTTCCAGGTGGTGAAAGGCTTGGTCAGTCATGCCTGCCTCCACTTCGACCTGGAGCAATCCAGTGACCGCTGTGACTGGTTTATCGAGTACTTTGTAAATAAGATTGCTCGTATCCACCACGATTTTGGTACCACAGTTATTGCAGAGGATCATCTTGGAGCTATTGATGCCCCATCCTGCCCTGTTTTGTGGAATCGGTTTCAGATGGTGTCACCTGTCGATGTAGAGCCTTTGTTGTGACCTGTTCATGCCACAACTTATGAACAAGATCCATGTCCGTCCTGGATTCATGCCCATCCAAGATCCATGCCTGTCCTCCAAGCCAGCCAGGAGATGTCTGGGCCGTTGCTGGCTGGGGTGGTTAGTGCCTCCTTTCGGGAGGGCAAGCTGCCTGACTGCCTGAAGGAGGCTGTGGTTAGGCCCCTGCTCAAGAAACCATCTCTTGGCGCTGATGCTCCTGCCAGTTATTGGCCGGTCTCTAGTCTTCTCTTTTTAGAGAAAGTTATTGAACAGGCTGTGGCATGGCAGCTCCAGGAACCTCTGGACCGCACCAGTTTCCTTGACCCCTTTCAGTCTGGTTTTTGGTCTGGGTATGGTATGGAGACTGCATTGGTGGCCTTGGTTGATGATCTCCGGTTGGCNCACTTGTTAGACTTCCAGTGAACAAGTGGGGGCGAGATGTTGGGATGGTCACAGCACAAAATTAGGATATTTGGTTGACATTTCTGCTGGCTAATTGGCATCACAAATGGATCTTATACCACAATGACACGTAAGAGAATCCCTGGCATAGGCTCCTTCTCTGCATATGTTCTGCAGGCATATAATATTGGGACCCTTTATTACATCTTTCTGATAGTCGGCAGAGATATTTGTGAAAGTGTAATATAGATTCCTGCCAAATTTCATGTACACTGGTTGGACTACAAAGTTGTTACAGTCAGACATACATTTATAAGTTAATTGCTTATACCACCAGGATCCTTTATCCAATAATTCTGAAAGTTGTCAGAGATAGTAAATATAGAAAAGGATGTAAACGTGCTTCGTTTCATCTACATTAAATGTAAGGCCAAGAGGATACAGCTAAGAATGTATATGAAGATTGTTGCAAAATAAATTAATTCAACTGTTTATAAAATTGGAGTCCTTTGTCCAATCTCTTTGTGATTTGGTACACATAATGCCTTCTATTTGAGGTATAATCACTCCAATTACCAGCCAAATATAGGGAAAAACAAAAATGTTACAGCCAAACATGTTTTCCTTTGATACAAATGGAAAATGAAAACAAAAGAAAAAACAAAAACGACCATTTGATATTTATGAAAACAAAAATGACAGATTTAAATAACGAAAATGAAAATGACATGGGACCCTATTTCACACCTCTAATAGGTATATGGTTTTCACAGTGGCCACAAACTTCTGCTCCACCCCTGAAAGGCTAGCTTCAACATGCAGGTTGAAATCACCCAAGACAATAAGTCTGGGTGACCTCAACACCACCTTCGATACCAGCTTGACTAGAGCAGTTATAGAATCAGTTGTGCAGCAGGGTGGTTGGTACACCAAGAGGATACTCAGTCTATCACCAGCCAAATCGAACACAAGGTGCACACATTCTATATCAGACAAGTTAGGCACCAGATATCTGGTGTACTGTGCACACAATTGCCCGGTGAAATCCCTACATGCTCTGGCTGATCTGGTGTCAGATGTGATCCTCTGGACCCCTAGATTAGTAGTTCTGGGGGATTTCAACATCCACACTGAAACTGATCTTGGAGGAACGAGGCATGAGTTTATGGCCTCCATGACAACCATGGGCCTGTCCCAAATCATCTGTGGCCCCACACATGAGGAGGGACATACACTGGATTTGGTTTTCTGTACCGACCTTGAGGTGGGGGGGTCACTTAGTAGAAGTCAGGGGGGTAGAGCCTTTGTCATGGTCTGACCATTATCTCCTTAAGGCATGAATCCTGGTGAATGTCAGCTCCCGACAGGGTGCGGGGCCTATTAGATCGGTCCGCTCCCGGAGAGTTATGGACCTGGTTCGGTTCCAGAATGCTCTTGTGGAGTTTCCCCTGGACCTTGTCAACAACTCTGTCGAAGATCTCATAGTTTTCTGGAACACCTTGTTAGCTGAGACCATTGACAGAGTGGCTCCCAGGCATCTGCTGACCTCCTGAGTTTCCCGCAGGTCTCCCTGGTTTACTGAGGGCCTGTGGTGTTTGAAGCGGGAGAGCAAGCGGTTAGAGCTATGGTGGTACCGGACTCGCGACCAGTATTATCGATCATAGCATAAGAGCAGTTTAAAGGCCTATGCTGTGGCAGTTCAGACAGTAAAGAAGCAGTTCTTTGCTGCCCTTATTGCATCCGCAAAGTCACATCTAGCAGAGCTTTTCCAGGTGGTGAAAGGCTTGGTCAGTCATGCCTGCCTCCACTTCGACCTGGAGCAATCCAGTGACCGCTGTGACTGGTTTATCGAGTACTTTGTAAATAAGATTGCTCGTATCCACCACGATTTTGGTACCACAGTTATTGCAGAGGATCATCTTGGAGCTATTGATGCCCCATCCTGCCCTGTTTTGTGGAATCGGTTTCAGATGGTGTCACCTGTCGATGTAGAGCCTTTGTTGTGACCTGTTCATGCCACAACTTATGAACAAGATCCATGTCCGTCCTGGATTCATGCCCATCCAAGATCCATGCCTGTCCTACAAGCCAGCCAGGAGATGTCTGGGCCGTTGCTGGCTGGGGTGGTTAGTGCCTCCTTTCGGGAGGGCAAGCTGCCTGACTGCCTGAAGGAGGCTGTGGTTAGGCCCCTGCTCAAGAAACCATCTCTTGGCGCTGATGCTCCTGCCAGTTATTGGCCGGTCTCTAGTCTTCTCTTTTTAGAGAAAGTTATTGAACAGGCTGTGGCATGGCAGCTCCAGGAACCTCTGGACCGCACCAGTTTCCTTGACCCCTTTCAGTCTGGTTTTTGGTCTGGGTATGGTATGGAGACTGCATTGGTGGCCTTGGTTGATGATCTCCGGTTGGCATTGGACCAGGGTTGTCAGACCTTACTGGTCCTGCTAGACCTTTCAGCTGCATTCGACACAGTCGATCATGAGGACTTGGTGACTTGCCTGCGGGACTGTGCCAGGATTGGCGGAACGGTCTTGGACTGGTTTCTTTCATTCCTGGCCGGGAGAACTCACTGGTTGGTCTTCGGAGAGTGTACGTCTTTCCCCCGGGACCTCATGTGTGGAGTCCCGCAGGGTGCTATTCTGTCCCCCCTCTTGTTTAACACCTATATGCAGCTGTTAGGGGAGATTGTGAGAGGGTTTCAGGGCATGCAGTGTCATCAGTATGCTGATGACACTCAGCTATACCTCCCTTTTCCATCGACCCAGGTCATGCAGTGTCCCTATTTTCCCAGTGCCTGTCAGCTGTGGGGGCTTGGATGAGGTTGAGCCATCTGCACTGTCATCCATGCCTTCATCACCTCAAGGATGGATTACTGCAACGCGCTCTACATGGGGCTGCCCAAGAAGCTGATCCAGAGGCTGCAATTGGTGTGGAATGTCGCAGCCCATCTCTTTATGGGGGCGGGTCGCAGGGAGCACATGACACCAGTGCTCCAGGCTCTGCACTGGCTGCCTATAATTAGGGATGGGCGAACGCGGTTTGGTAGTTCGGTGTTTGGCCCGAACTCGGCCTGTTCGGACAACCGAACACAAACACGAACACGAACGCACCGAGCGCACCGAACACCGAACACCGAAATGGCGAACACACCGAACGGAACCGAACACCGAACTACGAAATGGCCGAACAGTTCGTTCAATTCGAATCGCGTTCGGTTGTGTTCGGGTGGCTAAAACATGGTCTTCTGTCAGGTCACTGGAAGGCCAAATGTAGCAGGGAGGGGGAAGTCATTTGACTCAGCTAGGAGCAGACTTCCAGGCACCAGGGGTGGAGGGTGGAGAGTGGCTTGGAGTAGCAGCCAGCCTGATGAATCACCATCTCTTTTCGCCTCAGACCACTGGCTTGGCAGTCTATGATTGGCCACGGGCTAGGCTGCACGGAGCCAATGGGGCTGATTTGAGGCGGGCGCAGCAAGAAACAAAACTGTCTGCCTCCCCCCTTCCCAATACCTTCTGAGCTAGTCACTGTTTCTGAGCAGCAGGCGTTTCAGAAGGCTCCCTCACCCAGCATTTTCCAGCTCCCCAATCCATTGCCATCCTCCTCCTATTTCACCCATCCAACCCATCTACCCCCATATTCTCATTTATTTACATTAGCTTTGATAGATTTAGTTGTTATTTTTTGTTTTTATCCCTCCCTGTGTTCAATCTTCAATCTTCCTCCTTCCCTCCCCCCTCCATTGAATATTCCCTCCCCATTCCCTTCCCCTGTTTTTTTGATTCATTAGAGTAGTAGTATATATTATTAATTTATAGATTGATTTAGGTTTCATTTCAGTTTTGTACCCCTCCTTGTCTTGTTTGTGATTGCCCCCCTAACCCCCATCCCATATATTCAATTCATAGGTAGATAGATAGGATTAGGTCGATACATTTTTGTTTGAGTAGTTTAGTTTAAGGTTTACTGATAGAGTGAGTTTACTGTTTTCTGTGATTCAGCTTTAGGGTTTGTTGGAGTTATTCATAGCATTTAGAATACATTTATTAGTTAGGTAGTTAGTTAATTATTAATGTAGATATAGAGATATAAATATTTGATAAAAAAATTCAATAAATTTTTTTTTTAAAATTATATATTAAAAAACATTGGTTTTTTTGGGCTGAACGGCCGAACGCGAACGCGCGAACCACCTGAACACCGAATGACCGAACACGAACGCACAACCCGATGGCGAACGAACCGAACGGCCGAACACGAATGTACGACCTGCCCGAACAACCGAACACGAACGGCCGACACACGAACGGCCGAACCAAACGGGCGAACACGAACGCGAGGTACGACTGAATGACCGAACACGAACACACAAACCGAACGCGGCCGAACCGAACGGCCGAACGCGAACACACAAACCGATCGTGGCCGAACCGAACGGCCGAACACGAACCGCGATCTGTTCGCCCATGCCTACCTATAATGCACTGGGCCAGGATCAAGGTGCTTGTTCTAACCTTTAAAGCCTTTCATGGCCTGGGCCCTATTTATCTGCATGACCGCCTCACTCCCCATGTGCTCATGAGTAATCTTGAAATTGTCCCTGGGAGCCTATCTGGAGGTTCCCTGGGTGAAGTGGGTGGCCACCGATGTTAGATATTTTTTGGTGGCTGCCCCTGTGCTGTGGAATTTACCCCTGGAGGCAGCTCGGTTGGCTCCCACTCTCCTGTTATTTCAGTGCTTATGTAAGACCTGGCTGTTCTGCCAGGCCTTTAGTGAGGAGTAGGGGTAGGGTGGGGGGTAGGGGTAGGGCATCTTTCAGTGAAATTTGTAAATTTTTAATTGTTTTAAATTGTTTTATTTTTTTATTGTTATACTGTTCTTCTCCGCCCCTGGCTGCTTATTGGCAGGAGGGACGGGATACAAATTTTATATAAAATAAAATAAATATAAATTAAAAATATCTCCAAAAGACCAAGCTGCCTTTACAGACCACAGACACTCCAAAAACAGCCTAATCCCTTAGAAGAGACCAATGCGCAACCAAATACCCAGCTGGCACCATTAGGACAATACTGGCCTAAACACTTCGTCCAGCCAGGTCTCTGTAATGCATAGGAGGTTGGCAGCCTTATCCTGAATCATATCATGGATGATGCAAGGTTTATTTACCACTGACCTCGCACTAAGCAGCATCAGTGTCAGATCAAAGGCCCTATTGGCCTTAGTTCCCTAAATATCCTGAGACAGGGTGGGAACAAGACACAAGGACAGACACCAAGTGTCTCTCCTGACCCTCCTGCTGGTCTATCCTGCCCTCGCCCCGTCACACCTTTTCATGACCCCAATAACTGCTCCACTCCAAACCCCCTTCAAACAGAGTCCTCCCTCCAGCATCTTATTTTCAACCCCCACCTCCCAAAAGATCCCCAAAGGGCACAGGGAGATGGCAGCATCCCCAGAGGCAGAGTGGCATAGGTGGCAGGCAGGGACACACCCCCCCCCGTTATTCCTATGCCAACACTCCCTTCTCATAAGGAGGTTTTGGCAAATTCTCCTCCCTCCATTCCTGCCCATACGCACTCCACTTACAGGTGGATTCTCCCTCTCACCCCTCCCCGTACCCACCTCTCACAGGGTGGTACTGGTTCATCCAATGCACAGACCCTCTCAGATCCTCTATGCGGACACACCCCCTCACATGTGGGTAGTGGCAGATTCACACACCCTCAGACCATCACAACCACCCCCTTCCACAGGGGGAATGTGGTGCAGTCCCTCTTCTACTCACCCCTGCTTATATTCCCCTCCCACTGCGGTCTAAATCACCCCGCCATCCCCATCCAGACCTCCCAGACCCTACGATTACTAGGGATGTGCGAACAGGTTGCGGTTCGGGTTCGGCCGTTCGGTTCAGCTTGGTTCGGTTCACGCATTTATGGTCATTCACCGAGTTCGGGTTCGGCCGTTCGGTTCGGCCATGTTCAGTTCGGTTCAGACGTTCGGAAAAAGTATCACGAGAGCGCGTGATCATGCCAGAAACCGGAAATTCAAGTGCGTGCAGAGCTGTGTGGAGAGAGAGTGTATGTTTGGCTGGGTGGCTGTTCAGTTCCTGTGTTTTGGCTGTTTGTGTTTGGTTTGACTGTGTTGTTTGGCTGGTTGGTGCGTGTTGGTGTGTGGTGGGTAACTGACTGTATTTTGGTTGGCTGCGTGTTTAAAAAAAAATGAAGAAGGCTGTTGTGCTGATTCCACGGCTGGGGGCAAACGTGGTGCTCTTGGAGGAGGAGGAGGAGGAGGAGAAGGAGGAGGAGGAGGTCACTGCCCCTGGACCTTTGGTGGCAGTGGCCGCCATGGCAGGCTCCTCTGATGAGGAGCAAGTGGTGGGCACAGGAGGTGCTGCCAGGTTTGTAAACTTTTTTTTTAACTTTGAGGACAAGAAAGGTTCTATCTGTTAAAGCAAACTCACTGGCATGTGGGTGGGTGCGTGGGTGGTGGGCATCAATCAGGCACAAATAGTGGGCATCAGCAGGTAGCAGCAGATGTCTGCCACAGAAAGAGAGGGTACTGTAGTGTGGGGGGCTCTTCTAGCAGTCAGGCATGAGCACGAGTAGCACCCCCACCCAAACATGTGCCAGGCTAGCAAGGGTCTCCACTCTCCGTTTGCCATCTCATTCCCTACGCACCCCCAAATAATGGCAGGATTTGCATGTGCCAGCCAGGGCCTTTTTAGTTACAATCCCTAGCATCCCCTAGCACCCCAAGGAGGGCAGTATTTGCACATGCCAGCAAGGGCCTTTCTAGTTGCAATCCCTAGCATCCCCTAGCACCCCAAGAAGGGCAGGATTTCACATGCCAGCAAGGGTACTTCAAGTTGCCATCACTACTAGCACCCAAAGAAGGGCAGAATTTGCATGTGCCATCCAGGGTCTCGCCATTTGCCATCCCATTACCTAGCCTCCCCTAGCACCCCAAGGAGGGCAGAATTTGCACGTGCCAGTCAGGGTCACATCTCCCGTTGCACCCCTAGCACCCCAAGGAGGGAGGTCCATTACTTTAGTGTTCTTAATGTGTTCCCATTTCACAGAGAAATCGGATGCCGGCCCCAGCACTGGTGCCAAGCCAAGGAGGACCCCTAGGTGGAGGTCGCTAGTTACACCTCCAGACATTTGGTGGAGAAGGTTGGATGTCTGGAGGTTTTATGAGAAGGGTGACAAAATCACCATGTGCAATGTAATGCATGGGGACTGGAACAACAGGGAATGGATTTCCCTATGACCTGTTAGGAACAGAAGTCCCCTGCAGAGAGAGATTGGCCACCCAGTCCACCCACTTGTGGAGACAGAATGCAGGCAGGGCTTGAAAGATCATGGGTCTGACACAGTATGGCACTTCTTATGTTCCTATCTTTTAATGCTCTTTTTAGATCTGCCGGAAACTATTCAGGCTGCAGCATGAGGGGACCACATCGGTGCTCATTGCCCACATTGAAAAGCGGCATGGCAGGAGAGTGAGGCAGCAGGAGGACTCTGGTGTGGCCATGGAGCCTTAGCCTCAGTGCCAGAAAAAGAGGGGGAAGGCAACCCAAAAACTATGGCATGTAAGTTTTTGCCCTCCTCCAGTCCTGATGTGGAGACCCCCGGGCCCCGGGAGTCTGCTGCGGCCAAGGCCTTTTGGGCCCAAGTTGAGAGGTCTGGCCACCAAATGATGACGGGCGTACGCTGCCTGGAGAACCCCCTGGTGGAACAGTTCCAGGCGCCCGAGGTGGAGAAAAAGAAGGTGGAGGCTTATGACCATTATGTCTCCGCCAAGATGGAACTCCTGCAATTGTACCACCAGGTGGTCTCCAGGTGGCATCGGGATGTGGAAGGGGCCGTGGAGTTTGCCGTCTCCAATGGCTATGAGATAGAAAAGGACTGGGTGGCCGTCCCTCAGTCCTGTGCTGTTCCCTGCCACTTTCTGCCTCTCCGCCTGTTTTGCTGTTATTGTTGTTTAAATAATTTTAATAAAAGTTGTTATATTTGTTGTTACATGCTTCATTTGACCTGTCCAGACTTTTATCCCTGTGTCCTGAAGTTCTGGAAGGCAGGTGGCAGAATCTCATACAGCTTGTCGATCCCTACCAGCAGCATCTGGCTGGCTCCACATGTAGCATAGTTAAGGTATTAACCTAAAGATGTGCCAAGCAGCAGCAGGGTCTCAATTTGTAGACAGCCCCTCAGGAGGGGCAGGGCTTGTGTCTGTGTGGGTGTGCCAGAGAGAAAGAGAGACAGGCTCTTTGCAGCGGGCATCATGCGGCAGGAGCTGGTGGTCAGAGGGGCTTTTATTTCCAGCAGCTTCAGCCAGGATCCGCGGGTGGGTGCAGCGAAGTAGGCTGTTTGGGGGAAGGGGGCAGGCTCATGTGTGGATACCTGGCTTCTGGATGCAGTGGAATGGAATGCAGCCCACAATGACTAGAATGATGGTCCCTGAATCTCGTTAATGGTTCCTGGGATGGGCAGGCATGACTGATTCAGGTCCAATGGAATGACAGCCTATGTGAGTTTAATGATAGTTATGTTGTAGAATTAGCGCATGGTTGGGCACACCGTTCAATCAAGTGATAGGTGATAGCAGCAGATACAGGAACGCACACAGGCAGGCAGGCAGGCAGATATAATAAGTTGTGTTATATTGATATATTCCATCTCATTCTGGTAGGTTTTCTGCTGGATGTGGGCAATGGGCATCGATCAGGCGCATGAGCACAGATGGGAGTTCTTCCTGGTTCTGGCAGGTGGCAGATTGAAGGGAGGCGCTAACCACCCCAGCTAGCAACGGCCATAACATCACCTGGCTAGGTTTCACCAGTCAGGACGGGCATAGATCTTGCTCACAAGTAGTGGCATGAACAGATCCCAACAAGGACTCCACATTGACAGGTGACACCATCTGAAACTGATCCCACAAAACAGAACAGGACAGGACGGGGCATCCATAGCCCCAAGATGATCCCCAGCAATAACTGTGGTACCGAAATCATGGCGGATGTGAGCGATCTTATCTACAAAGTACTCAACAAACCAGTCACAGTGGTCACTGGATTGCTCCAGGTCCAAGTGGAGGCAGACAGGACTGACCAAGCCTTTCACCACCGGAAAAGCACCACTGGACGTGACTTTGCAGATGCAATAAGGGCAGCAAAGAACTGCTTCTTTGCCACCTGCACAGCCACAGCATAGGCCTTTAAACTGCTCTTACACTGCAATTGATCATACTGGTTGCGAGCCCGGTGCCACCATAGCTCTAACCGCCTGCTCTGCCGCTTCAAACACTGCAGGCCCTCAGTAAACCAAGGAGACCTGCAGGAGACTCAGGATGGCAGCGGATGCCTGGGAGCCACTCTGTCAATGGTCTCAGCCAACAAGGTGTTCCAGAAGGCTACGAGGTCATCGACAGAGCTGTTGTCAAGGGGAAACTCCCTCAGAGTATTCCAGAACCGATCTGGTTCTATAAGTCTCCAGGGGCGAACCGATCTTATAGGTCCTGCACCCTGTCGGAGGCTAACATGCGCCACAATGCACGCCTAATGGAGGTAATGGTCAGACCATGACAAAGGCTCTACCCCCTGACTTCTACTAACTGACCCCCCGCCTCAAGTCCGGTGCAGAAAACCAAATTCAGTGTATGTCCTGGTGCAGAAAACCTGGAGTAGAAAACCAAATCCAGCACATTGCACCAGTGCTCCATTATATGCACTGGCTGTCCATAGTCTTCTAGGCATTGGTACTTATCTATAAAGCTCTATACAGCCTGATCCCTACGTATCTGCAGGACTGCCTCACTGCCTGGGCTTTAGATTGACCCCTGTGGTCAATTTAGAGTGCCTGTCTCAAAGTACCCCAAGTATCTCGGGGGGTGAATATAGAACTGGAGTTCTTGGTGGCTGCACCAAGGCTTTAGAACTCCCTCCCGACTAAGGTCTATGTGGCCCCATACCTCCCCTTCTTTCTACAACAGTAAAAGACTTGACTTTTCTGCCAGACTTTTGTTGGGGGAGATGGGTGAGGGTTGGGGGGGTGTGCTTAAATTCCCCCATGACAGCTCTGTCATGTTGGTTATTTTATATCGTTCTACTGTATACTTTATTTATATTTCAGTTTATGTTTTTTAATTATTATTAGATGTGAGCTACCCCAAGCTGTTGAAAGCAGGGGAGTGCGGGGTATACAATTTGTAAAATAAAAATTAAATAAATAAATAAATAATCACCAGGAATTAGACTGTCTCAGTGCAGCTACCAGATGATATTGCCCTGCCCTCTCCTAGGTTGTCTTTTGGGAAAATACTGGGTAATTCTGAACTCGATCACCTTTTACTGTATCTTTACCCTGGACTATGTTATTTGAGGTGCCAATCCTGAAAAGACATTCATATGCTTAACCATAAGTACCATGAGTAAGTCCTACATAAAGAGTAATTTATTTACATTGATGCTTACCATAAGATTGCTATCTAAGTAGTTATGCATCTCAGTTCCAATGCACATCATTCACACCACTGGACAAAGTCAGATTAATTGTTTCATAGGGTTAATAAATTCATAGGCAAATTCTCTCTTCTCTCTAGTGGTGGTGGTGGTGGGGGAATGACATTTTCCAGAGAGTTCTGTGCTAAGCAATTAGAACACGAGCAGTGCACAGACAAAAAGCAGCAGTAGTGCAGCAACTACTTTTCATAAAGTTGCATTGCATGAAAGGTTCAAGTCTATTGAAACTCTTGATAGGAAACAAACCAATGACTTTAGGTCTTGGAATGAAAGGATTGACCCAGTGGAGCAGAACGATCTCTCTCAGGTAAATAATATATGGGTTTTATTTTAGGCTTTTTCCTCCCTAAAGAAAGGCCTTACGGCACTTGTGGCTGGCAGAAGGCCCAAGTTTGCCTTCATGTTCTACTTAAAATTCCTGTGTGAAAGCTAGCTAAATGCAGTGGCCTTTGAGGTAAGATTAATTAGCATTAAGTCTTTTAGAGGTCCAGTTTGACACTGCCACAGAGGTTATGAAGAATCTCTGCAACCCCCTAAAACGTTTTTTTTTCCCTTCAGTGCTGCTAGCTCAGAATTACTTAGAAGGTAATTTTCTTGTGAACAAATACAAGCTTTGTGCTCTGTCTTGCAGCACATTTGGATATGACTGCTACATGGTTGTACTAAATGGAATTTGTCATACATCCTCAACCAGATGGATTTTGCTTTACTTTTTGGGAGAATTAGCAATCCAGTGTTTGCATAAGGCAGACTAGCTTTTACATAAGGACAGAGAGCCCATAACTCACAAGAATTATGAATGAATCTATATTCCTCAGTACAATATTTCCGAAACTGTGTGTTGTCATTTGACACCTTGGCATGTCACTAAAACAACATGAGTGTGTTGTGGCAAACAGAGCTTGCTGGGCTGGGCCTTGCACTGTGAGGGAACAGGGCTACCTCATCCACAGCATCATGGGAAGGGACAAGTGGCCTAAGGCCAGGCATGAGTGGAATCAGGCTAGCAATTTAGAGAAGGGCAAGCAGTCTGGAGCTGTGACTGGGGGACTAAAGAGCTTGACAGAGAGATAGGCTGGGCCAAGACTGGGGCAGTGTTAAGTCATTGGGATGTCATGCTTTAGTTCCCTGAACAAAAAAGTGGCACAAGCTTGAATAGTTCCTAAATGACTGATTTAGTGCAAGGAGGTCATCTAACTTCCCCTCCCTTAAATGTCTATGCCCAATGATGCTCTGACCAGTAGCCAGTGATTACCAACTGAGCCTTGCTCTGAAATATTTATTGAGTGTTTAGCCATTCACAAGTTTGAAACAAACAAAATCATAAGAATAAAAAGTAAAGTGAATAAAAAACATACAAATGAAGAGTTCAGCAATGTCGCTCTACGACATGATACCAAAAAAGCATAAGTAGCAACAGATTTAATATATATTAAATTCTCTGAGGCCATTAAAATCTCAAGCGTTTGGACAATGGGAAGAAAATCTCTCTTATTTAATAAAGGCAATGTTCATTTGGTCCTTAGGTCTCTGTAAAATCTACAAGAAAACAACATATGGATCAGGTCTTCAACTTCATTTTAGTTGCAATGGCAGAGCCCATTACCATAGGGTTGCTTGGCATAGTGACATCTTAATACTTCAGAATCATATAATTGAAAGTGTAAATAATTATATGCTCTACACAACTGCGGGTTATGGATCTTAACAAGGTACAGCCCTACGAAATGAATAGTCTTTAAAATCTGGTACCAAAGAGCTATCTGCAGAAAGCCATTATGGGTCAAGTCATCTTGCCTTGTTATATCACGTATCTTTTGCTTGAGTAAAAAATCCCACTGCTCCTGTGATTTCTCAAGCAAAAACGGAAGAGAAAACCCAATTTTGTAAAAGAAAATTTGATTATCTTGAGCCAAGGATATGATTTAGCTCCCATATGATTCATTTGTTCTGTGAGGGATAAATAAGATAGACAGGAAGGGGATAAACTACAACCCCTTGACCAATATTTAAATAAAGCAGTGGATGCCTTAGCAGTTACTGAAAGGAAGGTAACCAGTCTCTGCATGAATCATAGAAACTGGGGTTCCATTGGGAAGCATTAGCAGGCTTCTAAAGAATTTGTTTTGAATAATCTCAAGTTTCCAATTAGAAGGTATCTGGAACCCAATTTCAGAGCCATACAATAATTGAGCTATTGACTTGGCCTGAAATACCCTTAGAGCAGAAGGCATTCTAGTATTTCCTGTAGAAGCAGCAAACCTGAGAAGGGCTAAAAGTCATAGAGTCACATAGCTGGAAGGGACCTCAAGGGTCATCTAGTTCATCCCTCTCCACCTCTTCAGGACCTGCCACACCCCAACCATCCACACAGAGAAATCCCACCAATACTACATAAAGACTGGGACCAATCAGAGTGCACCAATGCTCTGAAATAACAGGAAGAGCAAGCAGCGTCCATGTGCTAAGATTGGGGGAGGTAATCCCTAAATAGACGTAACAGGAGATATCTGCTGCTTATCCAAAAGCCATGTATATTTGGACGGATTCCATTCCCAAACCATAATCTGTGATTTCTGGAAATTGATAAATAATTATTCATGCAATAAGTTCCCAATCATTCAAGAGACAGTTGAAAACCTTTACACGTTTGGAAAAATAAAACTATATCATCTGTGAATAAGATGGCAACTAACTGGCCAGCCAGTTGGGGAGGGTATAAACTTCAGAATTTAATGAGGCTACAATATCATTAATGTAAAGATTGAATAAAAGCACCTATTCATGAAAGCACAGGGCAACTTACATAAAAACACTACATAAAAGTAAAACCCATAAAACAATAAAAGACACCTACCCATAAAATGATTAAAAAAACCAACCACCCAACTCTATCCCAAACCAAGAATCTACCCTTCTCTGTCTGAATGCATACATCTTATACTGCATTTAGAAGATGCAGAAGGTAGGACTTAGACGTCTTTTACACGAGATGCTGAAAAAGCACCTCCAAAGATACACAGGAAGAGAAAACTTTTTGGAGCGGTGTTTAGAAGTCCCCGTGTGATACCAGAAGTGATGTTGCTCCCATTCTAAGCATCAACCAACGAGAACAAGCGTAGATTTGAAGATGCAGCATTGTAAAACCCCAACACCGCTTATCCAAACCTACGCTTGTTCTTGGGGGCCACTGCTTAGAATGGGAGCAACGTCTGCATATCTTTGGAGGTGCTTTTTCAGCGCCTCGTGTAAAAGCAGTCTTAGATGAACCTCCAAAGGACAGAAGTTCCAAAGCTGTGCAACAGCCACCAAGAACACCTCTCTGCAAGCCCGGGTCGTATATTTATCTATTTATTTATATAACAGTTTATATCCTGCCCCTCCTGCCAAGGTAGCTCATGGTGGCAAGCAATTTAAAAAATAATAGTAAAAAAATATAATAATATAAATACAATATATATAATAAATACATATACAACAATTATAGTACAAATACAAATACTAATATAGGGGAGGTCAAAAACCAAATATACAAAAACCCCAAACCCCTAACCCACAACTCCCCTTCCCATCGCCCATCTCCCTCACTAAAAGCCTGACGGAACAGCCAGGTCTTGCAGGTATAGACCTGGACCAATGATGGAACATGCAAGGGGATGCTCTTGGCTGATCTTAGAGGTGTGAAGGGACATAAGGAGGAAGGTAGTCTGTAGCAGGGAGCAGTCCTGTGGGGCTGATTCCCCTTTAATAAGGGAACTGCGTGGGTCAGCCGGAGGGCTGAGCATACCCAGGGGCATGGCAGAGCCAGCCCCATAGCTGGGAATCAGCCGGTGAGGAAACAGGCTGAGAACCTAGGACAGAGTGGGCAGGACACTGACAATTTAAGGCTGAGAAGAGGAAGCATGGCCATGCCCACTCTGCCTGGATATAAGGAGAGACAAGGCAGAGAGGAAAACAATTTCTGCCTGGGAGCCAAAGGGACCACCTCTCCCTGACAAAGCCTTCCTACTCTACACTCTCCAGGTTGCTGAAGAGGAGAACCAGGTACTGGGAGAGGCTGTGCCCAGGAGGGAGCCTCATGCCTGGGGAAGGCTTGGTCAGAGTCTGGGGCTTTGAGGCCTGGCTGGATGGACCTTGAGGGTTGATGTTGTGTTGCTCCTGAACCTGTGAGAGACTGACCTGGGTCTGCAGGGTGGCGGTAACTGAGCCAGTAGCCCCAGGGATTGTGTACACTGGACTGTACTAATAAAGGACTGTGGACTGATACCCTCTGGACTTAGCCTGTGTTGGATCCTACAGGAGGGTACCCCCTTTCTCAGAGGGGGATTCAGTCGAGGCTAGGGCTGAATAGGCATGGCAGCGGGGTGAGCTAATTCCCCTTAGTGAGACCCCAATGCCCCCATGTAGCCCTGGGAAGACCCCCTGCTACACGGTCCTTTAGATATGTAGGGCCCAGGACATTTAGGGCTTTATAGGTCAAAATACGCAACTTGAATTTGGCCCAGTATGCTATTGGAAGCCATTACAGAGTCTTAAGCATTGGTGTATTGTGCTCCCCTCCCCCATCAAGAGGCAGGTCACCATGTTCAGCACAAGCTGCAGCCCCTGAACAGTCTTCAAGGGCAGGCCCAAGTAGAGCACATTGCAGTAGTCCAGTCTTGAGGTAATGAAGGTACAGATGATGGGGGCCAGATCCATATCTGCAACAAAGGGACATAGTCTTCTCATCAGATGGAGTTGGTGGAAGGCAGTCGTGGCCACATCCACAACCTTATGTTCCAGATGCAGCTCAGGATCCAGGAGCATCCCCAGGCTGTGAACTTGAATAACCAGGGGAGGCTGGAGTCCATCAATGATGGGAGTCCCAAACCACCCCCAGGTCACAGGGTTGACTAACCGTCATCACTTCAGTCTTGTCTGGACTCAACTTCCGTTGGCTCATCCACATCTAGCCACCAAATATCAGCCAGGCACCGAGTTAGCAAGCACTGGAACTACAGGGCCTGGGTTGGATGAAAAAGACAAATAAATCTGGATGTCATTTGTATATTGATGCAAACGCACCCCAAATCTACACACAATCTTGCCCGGAGCGTTTGGTACACACTGAACAGGAGGAGAGACAAGATGGAAATCTGCGGGACTCCACAAGAGAGAGTACACGACAATGATGAACAATCACCCATCACCACTTGCTGAGACCTCCCTGACAGGAATGAGCGGAACTAGTCAAGGGCCACACTGCAAACCCCTTCCATGCCAGGTCCCACAGTCATGATATCACTTACCAACAACTCATGATCAACTGTATCAAAGGTGGCTAAAGGATCTAAAAGGATCAGAAGAGTACAATTTCCTGTCAGTCTCTCGGTGAAGATTGTCAACCAGCGTCACAAGTGCCACTTCAATGGTATACCCAGGAGAAAAGCGAGACTGACATGGATCTTGAAATCCAATAGCATCAAGATGCCCCTGAAGCTGACTGGCAACCACCCGGAGTGATAGCTGAAGCATCAAGTAATATTTTTTTTAGCAGGGGCTGGACAACCATCATTTTAAGGGTATCTGGTACTCTGCCCTCCTGAAGGGATGCACTGACAATCCCCACCAGCAAAGGCCCCAATCTCTATTGGCTGGCTTTCACCAACCAAGATGGGCATGGATCTAATTTACAACAGGTTGTTTGAATTGTCCCAAAGACATCCCCTGCTTTGGTGGGTGACATCAACTGAAACAGATCCAAATAAACAGGACAAGACTGAACCTCCAAAGCACCAAACTCTTGTCAACAAACTGACAGTTCCCAGGTCTTTGAGAATACAAGCAATTTTTTCCTGCAAAATAGGTGTTAAATTATCCACAGTGAGCAAACCATGACTCAACCTCCAGATGGAGACAACCCAGGTTTACCAAGCGTTTCACCACCAGGAACAACTCCTGGACAAAACATTTCAGATGCTATGGTAGCCAAGAGGAGATAATTCCTTGCTACTACGCCACCCTAGTAACATCATAATCCTTCAAAGTTGATCTATAGGGCAAACGGTCAGCTTCACCATGAGTCAAATGCCACCTGCACTCCAACCATATCACCTCCCACTTCATCAGCTTCAGGACTCCCATATACCAGGAGAAGGACCTATGCTGATTCTGTGGGGGAAACAGACACCTAGGTGCAACCGTATCAATGGCTTTGGTCAACACACGATTCTATCATTCAACCAGGACATCAACAAAGCAGCCATCAAAATCAATAGGTATATCCCTTCAAGAGTTCTGGAATCCAGTTGACTCCATTAGTCTCCAGGGGCATACCAACTTAACTGCTCCACCAACACAGAATGGTAGGCATCTGGGTTCACAGAAGATAGTGATCTGCCCATGGCAATGATGTCTTTGTGACACCCACAATAATCAGAGCCCCATTGACCAGGCTGTATAAAACAATGGAGGCCATGAAATCTCACTCTGGCCCTGAAAGGTTAGCCTCAGCATAAATGTTGAAGACACCCAAGACAATAAGTCTGGGCGTCCTCAACACTACTTCCAAGATCAACTCAGCCAGATTGGTCAGGGAGTCTGTTGTGCAGTGGGATGGTTGGTACCATCAACAGAATCCCCAATCTCTCCCAGGGCTCGAATACAAGGTGGACACTCTGTGTTGGCCAGGTTATGCAATGGATACCTTTGATAGGCTAGATTTTCCTTACTGATCACCACCACTCAACCCACTCACCTCTGAACCAAGTCTGATGCTGTAGAGAATACCCAGATGGCACCAGAGAGCCAATACAGGTGCAGCTGCATTGTCTAGTCAGGTATCCATAATACATACAAGGTCAGTGGCTTCATCCTGAATAAGATCAGAGATAATAGCTGTTTTCTTTGCCACTGACCTTGCATTAAAGAGCATCAGATCGGGGTCCCCACTTGAATTTACCCCAAATATCCTGAGACACGGGTGAAGAGGATCCAGGGACTAGACACCCAACTGCCTTCTCCTGTACCAACAAAAACACTCCCTGGATGGTTTTAGGCACACATTTCTCCTGCATGTTTGCTGTTACATCCTGAACTTTCTGTGTGTCTAAGTCACTCACCCAGATCTTAAACATCCGGCTCTTTGTACTTCTGCGTAGAACTTCTCCTAGAACTTTTGTGTGTAAAATGTTCTCCTGGTAAACTGCTTTGCTCCAGGCAGCTGTGGTCACTTGGTTTCCATGGCAGCCTGTCACGTCTACAGCTGCAGGTACTTTAGGCTGCCTCAGGGCAGTGTGTGTGTGAAGACTGCATCCAGGAACTGCCTCAGGGCAGTGTGTGTGTGAAAAATGCATCCGGAACTTACTTGTGGACTTGTAAACCCAGAAGATTGAAAAATCCAGAACGTTAAGGTGTGTGTAAAAATGTCCCCTGCCATAGTTTCCCACTGCCCAACACAACCTGAATAAGTTGTCCACATCTCCCCTCCCTGAAGCACTCCCCACCCCCACACCATCAGAGAAAGAGGGCTAGAGTCCCACCACAGGGGCTGACAATTTCCAGGGTATCCATAATCCCCAGGGGCTATACACCACTTGGTGGTATCTCCCAAGCCCAGCATCCCTGAAGATGGAGATGTCAGGCAAACAGGCAGAGAAGAATCCCTGGGCATCTGAGCACCCCCTCTTACCCACCCCTGCTCCCTTGCCTCTCACACAAGAGACCCCCCACCCCCAAAGAGTTATCCCATTTGCCACCCAGGAGAAAACCCTCCCACTCTACATCCGTCACCCTTGTCTCTCACAGAGGAACCAAGTCAATTCCCACATTCCTCCTACCCCACTCCCACCCCCACTAAACTGCTCCACTACCACCATTTTCACCATTTTCATTTTTACCACCTCTGGCATCACTAAAGAGGAATGCCAAAGGGCACACTTTGGTGCTGCCTGATCCAAGGTGAGCCTGGGGGTCTTCTATCCTGAGACACAGACTGTAGGGGTCCATAGCTGCTGCTAAGGTGGTGTACGCCATACTGACTGAGATGCCAAATCCTTTTTTTTTTTTTTACCTCCCCCCTAGCAAACACTCCCCAGGGCAGGTCTTCCATGTTCCCTGTCCAGGAGGAGTTTGGGAAGCATCAGGCATAGCAGCAGCAACATGAGCTAATGAACTTGACTCCCCTCCCTCCAGATGGACCAGGCGGCCATTTATTCTGAGGTGCAGGCTATAGGGGTTTGTAGCTGCTGCTAAGGTGGTGTCCTCCATACTGCCCATGCTGCCAAACCCTACCTCCCCCCTATCCCCTGGCAAACACTCCCCAGGGTAGACCTGTTATATTCACTGTCTATGGTGGGGCTTGGGGGAACAGCACAACAAGAGCTTTTGGCTAAGGGCAGAAGGTTATGGCATGACCCGTGCACAGTGTTGTTTTTTTCCCTCACTAAAAATTCAGCAAAGATATCCTATTGCATGGTTCATCATGGGACAAATCAAGCACCAGGATTGCAATGAGATGTTGAGTAATCTCAATGGGTATTTTTACACACACATTTTTTCCTGCATGTGTGCTGTTCCATCCTGAACTTCCTGTGTGTCTAAATCACTCACCCAGATCTTAAACATCTGGCTCTTTGAACTTCTGTGTAAAACTTCTCCCAGAACTCTTGTGTGTAAAAAGTTCTCCTGGTAAACTGCTTTGCTCCAGGCAGCTGTGGTCACTTGCTTTCCATGGCAGCCCCTCATGTCTACAGCTGTGGCTACTTTAGGCTGCCTCAGGGCAGTGTTTGTGTGACGAATGCATCCAGGAACTGCCTCAGGGCACTGAGTGTGTGAAAAATGCATCCGGAACTTACTTGTGGACTTGTAAACCCAGAAGATTGAAAAATCTGGAACTTTAAGGTGTGTGTAAAAATGCCTATTATCTCATTTCAGCCCTAGTTTATAGTAAGTGCTGTGTACAACTGTAGTAGTAGTATAGTAAATTAATATGCTGTATTTTTATATGGAAAAATGCATCCGGAACTTACTTGTGGACTTGTAAACCCAGAAGATTGAAAAATCTGGAACTTTAAGGTGTGTGTAAAAATGCCCATTATCTCATTTCAGCCCTAGTTTATAGTAAGTGCTGTGTACAACTGTAGTAGTAGTATAGTAAATTAATATGCTGTATTTTTATATGGAGAAAATAAAGATACCTAGACCAGTATTGTGATTTTTGTTTAAGGTTTGTCCACCATTAGGGCCCTTTATTCTTGATTATCAGAAACTGGTTCTATGAACTAACATGATTTAAATTAAAACCTTAGCTCCTGATTATTAAGACTGCAGTCAAAAGCCAATCTTGTTTCACAACTTCACACATCCTCTACACCTGATCAGGTGTGACAGAGGCAATGTTAGTGGGGTGGGGGTAATTCACATGAAACAGAAGCCAGTCGTGCTTCAGTTAAAAATTGTGTTTAAGTCTGTACATTTTTGGACAGGTTTATAGTGTAGTTAGTGGTCATTTATATGATTGAGCTACCTTTGCATTCATAAATCACAGACCTCTATCTTCTCCACAAAAAAGAGAGAATTGCAGAGGCAAAACCAGTATACCACAAAATTGTAGTAATATTGTAATGATTTCCATTGATGTATGTATGTATGTATGCATGTATGTCAATTGAATTTAGCCGTATTATTTGTTAGGATTAATACCATTTTATTGGTGCAGGTAATATCCTGGGTGGATACGGGAGGAGAATAGAAAGTTTTAAAAGTCCTAGGTTGAATAGGGGAGACCTCTTCTTTCCATTCTGTCTGTTCTTCTCCACTTTCCTTGTGGGTCTGGACCTGATCAATCTCTATATCCATCCAGGAGCTGGTCTCACTGAATGGAGGGTAACTATAACTTAGCTTATTAAGGAATGAATAGGCCAAGTGTAGTTTTTAGACCAGTACCAGATAACATTCATGAATATTGGCAACAGTTGTAGGAGAGATCATTGCTTTTAAAAATATATGTTTTGATTGTTATAATTGGGAGTATTCATTTATGCAATTGTTGACTCCTCTTGGGGAATTTATTTGATACTTACAAGAAATAAAACATCTGAATATTGCGCAACATTGTCCAGTGTCTCTGTATTAAATTAGTTGTTGTTCAACAGGAGAACCCATTAATAATTCATTATAAATTTCCAAATATTCCAAATCTAAAATTGAGCCTCCAGAATAATTGATCAGTAGTCCTGTTGCTAACATACTTTATGCATCTGAGGCAAGAATGCCAGGAGATCATATATAGTCAAGTATTCACAAAAGGCAGATGCAATTAGCTGAGCTTTGTAAACATCCCCCCCCCCCAAACAAACAATCAAAACTGAGTGATTTTTCATCTCTTAATTGTCTAGTTGGGTCCTTCTTCCCCCTCCTTCCCCTGCCCCCGCTCAAGGATTCCAGAATTAGGATAATTCCTCCTAGTTAATTATGAGGTAAATCAGTCAACTAACTTATTGGGCTTAAAAAAGAGGTAGATCAGTCAACTAACTTATTGGACTTTAAAAAGATCAAAGGCCAAAGTCACAAAATTGGTGGAGATAATATTGTCAAATGCTCCTACTCTGATTATTTATTTATTTTTCTTTCTGAACTTTTAGCCCTTTTCCTTACAAACAGATTAGAGAACATATGCTGGTTGCAATGGATGAAAATGTGGCACTAACCTTTCCCCCCTGAAGATGACAGATTATTCAAAAAGAAATAGTGTGGGAACTATTTAGGCTGTTATTTGAATTGTAAACCCTGGAAGTCTAATTTTGGACACATCTATCAAAATATGAAGGAAAATGAGTTTGGATTACAGGGTTTAATATTTGCTATATCAATGTGTCAAATTTGAAGTTTTTATTTGTTTATTTGTTTTTATTTATTTATTTAAATAATGACTCATTCATGCATTCACTGATAAGTTGGACTTTTAAGATTCTCTGAGCTTACACGTCCCAGCATGGAAGTAATCATCCCACTCCTTTTAAAGTGACATATATAAAAAGGTAGAAGAACCATCCAAGCAGAATCTCATACTCTTCAGGTTTATCGTGTAAAGCATCATTTTAACAAAATTGTCTCTATTACAATGACAGACAAGGTTAAACAAGCAGTTTCCTAGATACTGTACAGTCAGCACTGAGATGAGCATGAAACCGTCTCCTTTTTTATCTCTACCAAATGAGCCAATGAATGAGCTATAAGACCTACAAGTTCTGTAAAGAACACACAGATCAAAATACAAATATGTATGCAATAATCTGGCATTAGAAATAACATATTACCTCACACTTCACTGAGGTTTAGGAAGGAATTTTACAATGAATATTATTTATTCTCAAAAGAGAATGGTGCTTCTTGAAAACAAATTGGATAGTCTTTTGTGTTCTTCCTTTTTTCTCTGAAAAAAATGGAGCATGTGTAATTCCTGCTATAGAAAAGTATATGTTATACCCAGAGCTGAAAATGGATACCTGCAAAATGGGTATATCCATCGAATTTTGGTTACCTGAATTGACCCGACAACATCAGGTGCTGATTGGTACCCAAATGTGACCAGATTCATGTAGTCAGTGTCCTGGAATGTCGACTTCCGGTACCAAATATATTTTTTTTACTTTTGTCAATTTAACAACTTTAGACACCTACTTATCAGTTTTCTGTCTCAGAAAATCACCTTCTGGTCCCAGAAAGTGAATTTCTGGTCCCAGAAAATTGACTGCTGGTCCTGATTTTTTAAAATTTCAATCCCAATATACCAATCAGTAATCAGAAAATTGAAAAATCAGTAATGGTAATCAGTAAAAATTACCAATTTTTCAGGTTTTGGGATACACAATTGGTACCTGATGCAGTAACCAAAAATGCAGGCATTACCTGTGGGTACTAAATTAAGTACCGGTTTCATCCCTAGCATCCTCTTGTAAGTTCAGTGGTGGTATTTCTGAAGTGAGCCCAAAGAAATGTGGATTAGCTTTAGATCACTCAATGTCCATGGTAAAGTAAAGTAGGAGGATCTATTCAGAACATGCAGAAAGCCCTCAGATTTATTTTATTTTGTTCATATTTATGAATGGGGTACAAATTTGGTGAGCATTCCATTAGCTCTGCTTTGCCCCAAGAAATTCATGTTGGCACTCGATTCCTCTAGTAATCGAAATAGGCCTTTCAGTTTTGCCTGCTCTGTGAAAGTTATGTCCCTGTGCAAACCTATCCTTTTTATTTCCCTGGGTGCAACACACTAGCCAGTGCATGAGATGAAGCTACATAATAGCAGCAACTCTTCAGCTACTTTCCACTCTTGTGCTTCCAGGAATAGACACAGCAGAGCTAAAGAAGCTGCTCTCCTCTCCACTTTGATACCCAGTGATCTGGTATGCAATGGAAGGAAATGTGAGGCACTTTAAATCCTCATTAGTTCTGAAAGGCTGCCCAGCGATAGGTGGAGATATAGCAAATCCAAAAACTGAAAGCTGTGGAGAACAGGAGATTGCAGAGCTGGGGAAATATTTCTAGGTGAATTCAAAACCTAGGTGAAGCCTGACTGCTGTTGCAATTTGCTATCAACTTTCAACTCACCACTGGTGTGCTAGAATATTTGTCAGGGTTCACAAGGCTTTCAGTGAACCTGGACTGAGTTTCAAGTGAACCAGGGCAATTAATGGTTTTAGGTGGGAAAAAACGGTGGTTTTACAGGGTTTTGACCTGCAATCAGGCAAAACGTGGCAGTTTAAGTTGTGTTTGGTCTCAAGTGGTGTGGTTTGCTTAATCCCAAATCTCAAAGCAAAACTCAATGGATGCCAACTGACATGAACCAAAACTTTAAAGAGGGTGACCCAAAAAACCACAACACCCACATGGTTGAGTTTTAAATAGCTCTAGAAAAGAGCTCAGCTCGCATGAAATGGTTGGATGTTTTGGGGAGACAATGTGTTCTTTGGGAACTAAGGAAGAGCAGTAAATGACAAGATATGAAGTGGGCAGAAGACAAGGATTTATTTATTTATTTATTTATTTATTTGAGTAATACCTAGGCTGCAGCAGGTAGGTGTAAGTGGAGTAGGAAAAGAAGAAACAAGTGAAGTGGGAGGGTGGGAGAGGAAATGTCTGACAACACGAAAAGAACACAGTATGGGAAGAGGAAATAATAAGAGGGAAAATGATTAGAGAGAGACAGAACCAAGAGGGAACATATTTCTAGTGCCCGGTGCCAAAGAGGTGGAGATGACAATGGGAGGGTTAACAAGAATAAAATAGAAAAGACAACTCGAAATAATGTCTCTTCTCTAAGAAGGGTGGGAGACGTTATGGCATTATTAGGGATAAAATAAACTGTATTTGCTCTTTGGGAGGGATGGAGAATATCCTACATTATGGCATGCGTTGTCCTATCTTTACTGAAGTAAGGGAAGATCTGATTACCCCCCTATGGTCTAGCCTCCCCATCCTGGATTCCTGGGAAAGGATGATCTGGCTTTTTCAGAATAATTCACCTAGTGTCATTCGTTGTTTGGCATGATTCGCTTTTAAGGTGGAATTGATAAGGGTTAAACATCCCTTAATTTATTTATGACCTCCTGTATATGATTATCATATATGTACTTTGCATGTATTTTTTTTTTGCTTGTTGTATAATTATTCTTGACCAGAGCGATAGCCAGTGCCTTAATAAACTTCAACTACTCTAGGAAGAATGAGTCACTTCCGTCAGTGGCAGGTGAAAGTAGTGAGAGGCAATTGCAGAATCACTAGGGATGGGTGAACGTGGTTCGGAAGTTTGGAATTCGGACCGAACTCGACCAGTTCGGTTGACCAAACCGAACCTCTGAACCAAACTCGATTTTTGAACTGAACCGAACTGAATTTCCAAACTCGGCTCTGTTCGCCCATCCCTAAAAGATAATATTCCATTTAGTTCAATGGGGTTTGAATTTCCAAACTTTGTTTGGAAGTTCGGAGTTCAGACCGAACTCAAATAGTTCGGTCGACCGAACTGAACCAAACTTCTGAACCAAACCGAATTTCCAAACTGAACCGAACCGAATTTCCAAACTTGGTTCTCTTCGCCCATCCCTAAGAATCACCTGCTCTAAATGAAGAAAATAAGACAGATGGGGAAGAGGTGGAGAAAGGCTTTCAGAATATCAATTGCATTAAAATGTTTCCAGGTTCCATTCAGTCTTTCAACTTCAGTGAATTTACAGGATAAAACTTACAGACAATAGAGTTCGTCTCTTAGAATTTCAGCCCCTTATGTTTCTATTATCCAGTTATTTCATTCTTAATTACTTGCTGGGTGATTTCAGACGTTACGCGGTCCTGAGTCACCACAGTGGATTCCCAGCAGTGATGAACCAATCAACCACCACCTGTGGTAAAGGAAGACTCAGAACAGACGTGATGGGACCGGGACCACGGCAGGGAATCGGACCATCAGACCACAGGCCAGGCAGTGCAACAGACATGACGCCAGTTCCCAGCCATGGTCAAAACACCCAGAAGGCACCAGGGAGGGGCGGGAGGCAGACATGGCCAACTGAGGGCAGAGGAAGTCAAAAGCGCCTACAGGGAATGCCCACACAAGGGGAACGGGAAGGGAAGGGGAAGAGGGAGAAGAGTCGCCGATGCAACACACACAGCAGGCACAGAGACAACCAGTGCACAGTGGAACACACAGCACATACACACACCCAGGCATACACACACCCGCACGGGAAAGGAAGGGAAGGGGGAACACAGCAGGACAGACAACACACACGGCACAATGGGCACAGGGGGTGGGTGGTGACAGGGAAGAAGGGGGGGTGGTCCAGGGGCTGGCCAGGACACGGGAAATGGCAACCAGAACCCCCACAACAGCACAGGCTGCATGGGCATCCCCACAGCTACACAGGAGGTCCCGGAACGGGAGGCCCCTGAAAGGCTGGGTCACAGGGGGAGGCCACATGGAACAGGGAGTGGTCCAGGAATGGCCCTGGAGGCAGACAGGCACCCCAAGCACAGGCGAGGGTGCCATGGAGGGGATGCAGGAGAGCCGGAGCAGTGCAGACAGTCCACAGATGCATACACACACCTGGGCGGATGCCAGGAGGCAAAGACCAGGGGGCCCAGAACCCCGCGGTCACATAGGCACCCAAGGGGGGGGTCACGGGCACAGGAGGGAGTGACGGCAGATGAGGAAGGTCAGCAGCAACCCGGGGAGCTGGGTGGAGGCACGGACAGCAGGACTCAGTCACAGGAGAAGGCAGCCACGGAGGGGAGCACTGGTTGCAGAGGTAAACTGGGGGGGCCCTGGAGGGGGCCCGGAGCCACAGGCAGGGGCAGTGGAATCCCGGGAAACAGGCAGCACAGTTGCAATGCCGGGACATCATGGAGGAAGCAGGAAGTGGCCCGTTGCAACAGGGAGGAGACGGGAACTCACCGTGGGGTCAGCAACTGGGGCACGGTAGGCACAGGGGGCCTCACAGCCAGCTGCAGGGGGCAATGAAGGTGGCCTGCCAGTTGAACGAAGTGCGGCCACTGAATCATGCCCTGATGGTAGCCCAGCACAGACATGTGGTGGGCGACCAGGTAGTATGCCTCGAAGGGATCCTGCGCAGCAAGCCCCAACTGCACATCGGAACAGGGCCACACACCGGACAGCACCGACAGCTCTGCCTCGGTGGGCTTGGACAAGTCATAGTCAGCATCAGGGGGCCACGGAAGGTGATCAAGCTCCAATATCCAGTGATACACCGCCCCACATAATCACTGGTACCCACGGGCCCTGTGAACACAGCCAAAGAAGGACACAGCCAGGGCAGGGCCCCCCTCATTCAGACAGGCTGTGTAGGTGGCCAAGCTGCACACAGACAGAGCAGACACAGTCTCCACTGCTGACCACCCCACATGCGAGCACCTCATCTCTGGGATGCATCCATCGGGAAAGGGAATCAGGCCCAGGTTCTCCGCATGCAGCCGGCAATCGCGGGCGCTCGCTTCATAGCCAAAGTAGCGCAGCCCCAAGCTCAGACTCGCATAGGCACCGGACAGGCTGTCTGACCAGCTCAGGACCAATTGCACGGCTGGGGAATGCCACAGGTCAAACAGGGCCATGGTCTCGCAGAAGGTCCAGCGATGGGGGCCTCCTGGGTGCTGGGAGCCGGGAGGCCGGTGGAAGCGTAGCCAACCCATGGTCCAGGAAACAAAGGAGACTAATTGCAAGGCAGAGGGGGCCCACAATCTCTGGAGGGATGGGAGGGGATTCAGGGGGGCCTCAAGGCCAGCCGATAAGGCCACCGGCTGCAACATGGCATGGCAAGCGAGTGAGGCATGGGGTGCGAACCCAGCACAGCTGTTGGAACAGAGCTCACAGACAGGACAGCGTACACACTAATCAGAGTGGCAAGGACAACAGGCTGGATACACTGANGCTCTGTTCGCCCATCCCTAAAAGATAATATTCCATTTAGTTCAATGGGGTTTGAATTTCCAAACTTTGTTTGGAAGTTCGGAGTTCAGACCGAACTCAAATAGTTCGGTCGACCGAACTGAACCAAACTTCTGAACCAAACCGAATTTCCAAACTGAACCGAACCGAATTTCCAAACTTGGTTCTCTTCGCCCATCCCTAAGAATCACCTGCTCTAAATGAAGAAAATAAGACAGATGGGGAAGAGGTGGAGAAAGGCTTTCAGAATATCAATTGCATTAAAATGTTTCCAGGTTCCATTCAGTCTTTCAACTTCAGTGAATTTACAGGATAAAACTTACAGACAATAGAGTTCGTCTCTTAGAATTTCAGCCCCTTATGTTTCTATTATCCAGTTATTTCATTCTTAATTACTTGCTGGGTGATTTCAGACGTTACGCGGTCCTGAGTCACCACAGTGGATTCCCAGCAGTGATGAACCAATCAACCACCACCTGTGGTAAAGGAAGACTCAGAACAGACGTGATGGGACCGGGACCACGGCAGGGAATCGGACCATCAGACCACAGGCCAGGCAGTGCAACAGACATGACGCCAGTTCCCAGCCATGGTCAAAACACCCAGAAGGCACCAGGGAGGGGCGGGAGGCAGACATGGCCAACTGAGGGCAGAGGAAGTCAAAAGCGCCTACAGGGAATGCCCACACAAGGGGAACGGGAAGGGAAGGGGAAGAGGGAGAAGAGTCGCCGATGCAACACACACAGCAGGCACAGAGACAACCAGTGCACAGTGGAACACACAGCACATACACACACCCAGGCATACACACACCCGCACGGGAAAGGAAGGGAAGGGGGAACACAGCAGGACAGACAACACACACGGCACAATGGGCACAGGGGGTGGGTGGTGACAGGGAAGAAGGGGGGGTGGTCCAGGGGCTGGCCAGGACACGGGAAATGGCAACCAGAACCCCCACAACAGCACAGGCTGCATGGGCATCCCCACAGCTACACAGGAGGTCCCGGAACGGGAGGCCCCTGAAAGGCTGGGTCACAGGGGGAGGCCACATGGAACAGGGAGTGGTCCAGGAATGGCCCTGGAGGCAGACAGGCACCCCAAGCACAGGCGAGGGTGCCATGGAGGGGATGCAGGAGAGCCGGAGCAGTGCAGACAGTCCACAGATGCATACACACACCTGGGCGGATGCCAGGAGGCAAAGACCAGGGGGCCCAGAACCCCGCGGTCACATAGGCACCCAAGGGGGGGGTCACGGGCACAGGAGGGAGTGACGGCAGATGAGGAAGGTCAGCAGCAACCCGGGGAGCTGGGTGGAGGCACGGACAGCAGGACTCAGTCACAGGAGAAGGCAGCCACGGAGGGGAGCACTGGTTGCAGAGGTAAACTGGGGGGGCCCTGGAGGGGGCCCGGAGCCACAGGCAGGGGCAGTGGAATCCCGGGAAACAGGCAGCACAGTTGCAATGCCGGGACATCATGGAGGAAGCAGGAAGTGGCCCGTTGCAACAGGGAGGAGACGGGAACTCACCGTGGGGTCAGCAACTGGGGCACGGTAGGCACAGGGGGCCTCACAGCCAGCTGCAGGGGGCAATGAAGGTGGCCTGCCAGTTGAACGAAGTGCGGCCACTGAATCATGCCCTGATGGTAGCCCAGCACAGACATGTGGTGGGCGACCAGGTAGTATGCCTCGAAGGGATCCTGCGCAGCAAGCCCCAACTGCACATCGGAACAGGGCCACACACCGGACAGCACCGACAGCTCTGCCTCGGTGGGCTTGGACAAGTCATAGTCAGCATCAGGGGGCCACGGAAGGTGATCAAGCTCCAATATCCAGTGATACACCGCCCCACATAATCACTGGTACCCACGGGCCCTGTGAACACAGCCAAAGAAGGACACAGCCAGGGCAGGGCCCCCCTCATTCAGACAGGCTGTGTAGGTGGCCAAGCTGCACACAGACAGAGCAGACACAGTCTCCACTGCTGACCACCCCACATGCGAGCACCTCATCTCTGGGATGCATCCATCGGGAAAGGGAATCAGGCCCAGGTTCTCCGCATGCAGCCGGCAATCGCGGGCGCTCGCTTCATAGCCAAAGTAGCGCAGCCCCAAGCTCAGACTCGCATAGGCACCGGACAGGCTGTCTGACCAGCTCAGGACCAATTGCACGGCTGGGGAATGCCACAGGTCAAACAGGGCCATGGTCTCGCAGAAGGTCCAGCGATGGGGGCCTCCTGGGTGCTGGGAGCCGGGAGGCCGGTGGAAGCGTAGCCAACCCATGGTCCAGGAAACAAAGGAGACTAATTACAAGGCAGAGGGGGCCCACAATCTCTGGAGGGATGGGAGGGGATTCAGGGGGGCCTCAAGGCCAGCCGATAAGGCCACCGGCTGCAACATGGCATGGCAAGCGAGTGAGGCATGGGGTGCGAACCCAGCACAGCTGTTGGAACAGAGCTCACAGACAGGACAGCGTACACACTAATCAGAGTGGCAAGGACAACAGGCTGGATACACTGAGAGGTGGATACACTGAGAGGAGAGGAATGCAGCTGGACCATGCACCAGGCCCCTTGCAGGGACAATAGGTCCGCTGAATGAACCGCCCCCAGCTCCCCGGAACGGCCGCCCTGCAGGAGCCTGCATGAGCAGCCGGGAAGGGGACCTCCCATAACCGACCCGGGGGCAGGACTACACATGCCCCGGCCTATAACTGGGCCGGCTGCCCCCCACCCGGGACAATGTGCACCATGGAGCTAGGTCGGTTGGGCGCCTGCGGAATGCACCTAGCCCTCTGCACAGAGTGGTACCGCTCACACACTGATCTCTTGCACATCCAGACGGCTGAGGTGCACCTGGGTGCCCACCATTGCCTGGAGTGCTTCTAGGGCCCGGAGATCCCACCACGCCCGCAGGTGCTTCCTGGCCCTGCTCAGGGCCTTGCAGTTGTGTGGGGTGGTCCGGAAGGCCCTCCACCACGGCCAGGAGAGGGGCGCATTCCTCCACGAGGTGACTGGGTGCCTCCAATAGTGGAGGGAGACCATGGGGCGTGCATCCCTGCTCGCTATACCCATTTATCAGCGAGTATGGGTCACCGAGCAGGCACAGGGATGGTCGTCCCGGGCACTGGCTCAGTGGGATGAGACCGCCTGGAGGGCACACTTTTGGATGGACAGGCGCACCCTACTGCGACTCACAGAGATGTTAATGCCCTGTCTGGAGTGGCAGCACACTCCCATGTGGACCTCCATCCCCATGGCCCAGCGGGTGACCATCGGGGTATGGGCACTAGCAACTCCTGACTCCTGCCGGTCTGTTTCGCAGTACTTCGGCGTCAGGATGAGCACCGTCGCTGGGATCCTGCGGGACGTCTACGAGGCTGTGAAGGGAGTGCTCCTGGACCAAGCGATACCAGGCGGCCAACTGCATGGGTGCCATGGAAGGCACCCACATAGAGATCCTCCACCCTTCTGCTGGGGAGGCTGTGGAATATGTCAACAGACACGGATACCGCTCCCTGCAGCGGCAGGTTGTAATTGAACACCTAGGGTCAGTTCATAGACATCTTCATGGGCCACTCTGGGTGCAGCCACGATGCCCAGATCATGACCATCTCCCCCTTCTATGCCCGGATGTACCACGGGGACTTCGCAGACATGGGGATGACCTGGATCGAGGGGGTGATTATGCCCCCCTGTATCCTGGGGGACCCAGTCTATCCCCTCACCAGGTGACTAATGAATGCACACCCGGTCCCCCGAAACCGGGCCTCGGTGTCCTGAGGGGTGGGCAGTGGTGAACGGGCGGGCGGGCCCAGGGCCAGAGGGGTCCCCCGGGGCAGCTGCTCCCTCTGGAGGCCTACAGGGACCAGTAGGCGGATGCATGGACACAGCTGCTGTGCTGGCGGCTGGGGTAGTGGGTGTGCTGAGGGGCCCGTCATCAGGGCCTGGGCGGGCATGGTGCCCGGCGTGGTGGCTGCCATCACATAGGCACTCATTGTGCTGACATGAATGAGCAAGGAGGTGACGATGTCGTACGAATGGTTCATTTTAGCTGAATGCTCCCGCACCATCCTGTTGCTGGCCTGCTCCAGTCGCCCAAATGCTTCTGGTTTGGAGGGTTTGGAGTGCTGCCTTAAGGGTTGGTGCCACTCTGGGCGGGGATAAAGGCCAGTTTCGGATGCTTGGGTTCTTTTCCACCTCTCCACCCCCTCCTGTGTGACCACGCCTTTTCCCAGCTGTGCCTTGTCTCCCTGACTTTGGCTCCCGGATTCCTGATTGGCCACAGGTTGATATAGAGCCTGTGGTGTGGCCACAGGAAGCTGTGGGAGCAACTGCTCTTACCCCTTGCGTGTGAATCCCTGTGTGATGTCTTGTGCATCCTATATCCCTCCTTTTGTCAGTGAGTCTTCCTTTCCTATGGTGTTGGTCATTTGGATGTCTGGTTAGTCTTGTCCTCCCTGTTGTGTTCTCTGTGTCTCCCCCATTGCTCTGTTCCCTGTGACTCTGTGGTTCCCCCATTGCTCTGTGCTTCCCTGGAGCCCTGTTCCCCCATTGCTCTGTGCTTCCCTGGAGCCCTGTTCCCCCATTGCTCTGTGCTTCCCTGGAATTCTGTTCCCCCCCATCGCTCTGTGCTTCCCCGGAGCTCTGTTCCCCCTATCACTTTGTGCTTCCCCGTAGCTCTGTTCCCCACATCGCTCTGTGCTTCCCTGGAGATCTGTTCCCCTCATCGCTCTGAGCTTCCCTGGAACCCCGTTTCCCCCCATCACTCTGTGCTTCCCCCGTTGCTCTGTGCCTCCCCATCGCTCTGTGCTTCCCCCGTTGCTCTATGCCTCCCCATAGCTCTGCCCTGATTGCCTTCCCCGTGGTCTTGCATTTCCCATCACCGGTGTTCCTCTTAGTGTTGTTGGGTCTTGCTCTCCTTTAGCTGTGTCTTGCCTTGCCTCACCTCTCTATAGTCAGGGCCCCGATTCTTCCGCGGAATTTTTTAAAAAATTCCGCGGGAGTCAGAGGCCAATTCTGCGCCTCGGGGCGATTTACCATGCGGGGGGGGGCTTGGTTTGCCTCCTCCTCCCCCCGCACTGGTAAACCCTCAGGGCCTCCACTCCCCAGCTGCCGGGGCTTGCCCTCCCCAGCTGCTGGGGCGTGCTTGACTCCCACCCCCCACCCCCCCAAAAAAAACCCAAAGGATTTGCTTACCAGGGATGGCAGCAGCAGCTGCTCCGTCCAGCGTGCTCTTTTCCTGCTCGTACTTCCTGGCCCCTCCCGACGGGGCTCTCAGGGCGACGCAGCCGGATGACGTCATCTGGCTGCGTCGCCCTGAGAGCCCCGTCGGGAGGGGCCAGGAAGTACGAGCAGGAAAAGAGCACGCTGGACGGAGCAGCTGCTGCTGCCATCCCTGGTAAGCAAATTAAAGGGCCCTGGCAAGTGGGGAGGCTGGGGAGGGGAAGCCCCGAGGGTTTGTTCATTCCCCTTCCCCCGTAGAATCTCCTGCCCCGCGTCCCCGCAGCGCAGGCTGGAAATTCTGCGCTGGGGTAAGCGGGGCAGGAGATTCCGCGGGGGGAGGGGAATTCCGCGGGAAATCTGCGATTCGCAGACCCGCGGATCCCTCGGGGCCCTGTCTATAGTGGGTGTTACCTCCTTTCCCTGCTTTCCCCCTTGTGTTGTCCTTAACTCGTTTCTCCCTATCTTCTCTGTGGATCTTGGAACTTCTCCATCCCCTCCCCCTTGGGACCCTTTTCTTTCTCCTTTCTGTAGTCTCAATGATGATCCGTGCACTCTGAGGCCGGGTTCACCGGCTGGTAAGACGAGAACTGTCTCAAAACACCCAAGAGATTGGCTGAGAGGTTTTTCCTTCTTGATAACCTTTCTTATCTGGGTTCCCTAGGCCCTTCCTCCCACTGTTCTCCAGTCCTACGTCACCTCCTCCCTATTTACCTACTAGTGTAGGTTCCTTCTCCCCTCCTCCCTGACAGATTGCTCATTCCTAAACCAGCCTTGTGTCGGGAACTTCTGACTAGTGAGTTGGGGCACCCCAGAGGTGCTTCCCCCACTCTACCAATGGAGCCTCCTGCTTCCTGGGAATGGGCTTCCTACCAGGTGGTGGAGTTATATGTGAACCAGGTACCAGGAAAATGAGACCCTTCTCCAATGATGTGGGAGGCCCATTGCAAGGTGCAGGTCTACTTGGCACAAGGACCGGGTGCTTCTGCAGCAGCAACTTTGGATACGTCCCTAAAGAGCAAGGGGAAAAATACTGCGAGGAGATCGCGACCCCTGCCCCCGAAGCCACAAGATCCCTGGGCAGGGACTAAAGGACAGTGGTCAGCCTCCGAGGAGGATGAGGACTGGGAAGAGTGGAGCGACGTGACTGCTGGATCATCGGATGGGGAAGAACTATACGAGACTGAGTAGAGAATGTAGCCTTGAGGGTTGGGAGTAAAATCGGGGAGACAGAGACCATGCAGGAGAGGGTATTCACTTCCTCCAAGGTTTTCTCCAGCTCAGAGGTTCAGGCATTACCTCCTTCTCATAAAGACATCCAACCACAGCCAAGAGCCCCTCCTGTGAAGATCATAGGGACCACTCTGCAGGGCTCCGAGTGGAAGGTCAGTACCTCAAGATCTCCACTCTTATGCCTCGGTGGGTTGGCTACCGCTAGAGGGTCCCCATCCAGAATTGTTTCCACGGTCCGCATGGCAGTGTGTCACCCTCTGCAATGGGACCCGGCTATGGCTCCAAGGCATCTACCGGTATCCCAACACCTCAACCCGAGAAGCCTTGTTCCACCTTGGGATTCCAGGTGACTTGGCAACATCCACCACAATAATTGGGTCCTTTCATGGTCCTCGCCATTCCCAGAATGGAAGGTCCCCCTGCTCTTCCCTGCCAAACCAAAGATAACAGAATGGACACCAAGAGGCCCTTTAGGAACAACCTTTGTCCCTGTGATGAGTCCAGAACTAAATTTGGCCACCCAGCTGGCAGCCCCCGAGACTGCTGCCCGGCCCCTGCTGGCGGCCCCCCAGAACGTGCCCCGGCCCCTGCCGGCAGTCCCCCAGAATGTGCCCCGGCCCCTGTCGGCAGCCCCCCAGAACGTGCCTTGGCCCCTGCCGGCGGCCTCCGGACTGCTGCCTGGCCCCTGCCAGCGGCCCCCAAGACTGCTGCCCGGCCCCTGCCAGTGGCCCCCGAGACTGCTGCCTGGCCCCTGCCGGTGGCCCCTGAGACTGCTGCCTGGCCCCAGCAGGCGGGCCCTGAGACTGCGCCCTGGTCCCAGCCAGCGGCCCCTGAGACTGCACCCCAGGTCCAGCCGGCAGCCCCCAAGAATGCGCCCCGGCCCAAGAGACTGCGCCCCGGCCCCAGTCGGCGGCTCCCAAGACTGCGTCCTGGCCCCAGCCGGCAGCTCCCGAGACTGTGCCCGGCCCCAGCCGGCGGCGGCTGACGCTAGATTTTTCTCACCACCCCCTTTTTGTAGTACCTGTCACTGTTTGTGTTCATTATTTAGGCCTATGGTGGGTAATCCTCCCACTTTTCAATAGGGTACCCTGTTTACCCGGGCCCTTCTGCCTTGCTGCCCTGGTCCCTTGTTTTCCCTCTCTTCTCACTGGCCCAAAATGCACTTTTTCTCCTTCAGGTGCCAACCCGGACCTCCAAATCCTGCCGTATAGTGGTATGTCTGTTTGTTGACTCCGCCCTTTCTATATTCCTTGCTGTTCTACAACTCGTGATGCTTGGGGGATCCTGGGGTCTTGGGAGGGAGGTCTTGGAGGGGGGATACTGTCAGGACTGGATCTTGAACCCCCAGCCCTGGAGGGTTTGGAGTGCTGCCTTAAGGTTTGGTGCCACTCTGGGCGGGGATAATGGCCAGGTTCGGATGCTTGGGTTCTTTTCCACCTCTCCGCCCCCTCCTGTGTGACCACGCCTTTTCCCAGCTATGCCTTGTCTCCCTGACTTTGGCTCCCAGCTTCCTGATTGGCCACAGGTTGATATAGAGCCTGTGGTGTGGCCACAGAAATCTGTGGGAGCAACTGCTCTTACCCCTTGCGTGTGAATCCCTGTGTGATGTCTTGTGCATCCCCTTTCCCTCCTTTTGTCAGTGAGTCTTCCTTTCCTATGGTGTTGGTCGTTTGGATGTCTGGTTAGTCTTGTCCTCCCTGTTGTATTCTCTGTGTCTCCTCCATTGCTCTGTTCCCTGTGACTCTGTGGTTACCCCCATTGCTCTGTGCTTCCCTGGAGCCCTGTTCCCCCATTGCTCTGTGCTACCCGGGAGTCCTGTTCCCCCCC
>QEPC01007344.1:1494452-1505850 GCA_003113815.1 Sphenodon punctatus
GTGGTCCCTCCCTTCCTTCCCTCCAACTCTCTTTCTATCATTGTCCTCAAACAGGTCACTACCTCTTGAAATCCCTAATATCTCCAGTTCCAGTTCTCACCATAGTGGTTCTTTCTCCTCCTCATACCAGATTTTAACCGCCCTCAGTGCTGAAGCCATACCATATAGTTTTAGATCTGGTAGGTTACAACCACCCTCCTCCAGGTCAGTCTTTAAGATGGTTCTACGAACCCTTGGTTTCTTTTTCCCCCAGATGGTGAACCTTATTATTTTCTCTAGTTTTTGATAAAATTCTTTAGGAATTTGCACCGGTAATGCCTGAATCGTGTATAGTATTTTTGGCAATAGTTGCATTTTGATTATATTTATTTTTCCCAGCCAGGAGCATCCCAGCTTATGCCAGGAATGTTCTTTATTCTGGAATTCTTGTATCAGAGGTAAGTAATTTAACTTATAAATGTCTTTCATTTTTCTAGCGAGCTTTACTCCTAAATATTGTATATATTCTTTTTTGATTTGAAATCGTGACATGGGGGAGTCTCGTGATTCCCTCCCTGGTGCTTAGGCTCCCTGTAAAAGCATCAATTGCATTTTCTTTGGATTAATTTTATATCCCCATAGACTCCCGAATTCTTCTAACTTATTTATAAGCTCCGGCAAGGTTGTCTGAATATTTTTTAGTGTCAGGAGCATATCATCCGCATAGACCATTGTTTTATGTTCCCCATATCTGCTCTTGATTCCCTGAATATTTGGATTTTGGTTTATTACAATTATTAGTGGTTCTATCGCCACATCAAAAAGTAATGGGGAAAGGGTGCAGCCCTGTCTGGTACCTCGAGCCAAACCGAAGGATGAGGTTAATTCCCCGTTTATCAGTATTCTTGCTGACTGTTTCTTGTATATACTCTTTACCCATTCTAAGAAGGCCCCTCCAAATCCCATTTGTCTCAGCGTGTTCATGAGAAATTCTTTTTCTAGTGAATCAAACGCTTTGTTAACATCTAGAGAAAGTACCGCGGCCGGCTGTTTCTCTCTATTAATTTTGTATATAATATTTATAGCCTGTCTTATGTTGTCTATCCCCAACCTCTCCCCTATAAATCCCGTCTGGTTTGGGCTAACGATCTCGCGGATGATAACTTGTAGCCGATTTGCCAGAATTTTGGTGAATATTTTGGCATCCGTGTTCAACAATGATATGGGTCTGAAGTCCCCACATTCCTTCCCCTGCTTACCTCCCTTGGGACATAGCGTTATTGTGGCCATGTAGAACGTCTCCGGTAATTCCTTATTTTCTTTAACCGCATTAAACACTTCTTTTAGTATAGGTATTATCTGCTCCACGTATGTTTGGTAAAATTCTGGTATGAAGCCATCTGGCCCTGGCGTTTTATTTTTAGGGAGTCCCTTTATCACCTTTTTAATCTCTTCCCCTGTAATCTGCTCATTAAGCCACTTACTCTGGGCTTCTGTGATTTTAGGTAATTTCAGTTTGTTCAAATATTTCTTGATTTCAGCTTGGTCCGGGTTACCAGAGGTATAGAGCTTTTTGTAAAATTGCACTATATGGTCTCTCATGGCTGTTCCTGCTATGTATTTTCCCTCATTGGGTTGTAGTAAGTGGGGGATCTGTGTTCTCTTTTTTCTTTTCTTAACCATCCAGGCCAAAATTTTGTCTGACTTATTACTTTTAGTATAATAATATTGATTTGTGTATCTTAATTTCCTTATGATTATTTCAGATTCTTTAGTCTCTATCAGACCCCTGATCTCAGCTCTTTCCTTTGCACCCTTCCTATTTGGCTTGTTTTTCAATTTTTTATCTATCTGTTGGAGTCTAAGATACAGCTCGTTTAATTCTGCTTTTTGTTTTTTTTTATTATAGGCCTCCAGCGCGATGTATTGGCCTCTCAAATATGCTTTGGCTGTTTCCCACACCATTGTCTTGGAGACTTCCCCATTATCGTTTATACGGAGGAACTCCTCTATTTCTTGTTTTATCTGCTCTTTGTTCAATGCATTTAATAAAGTTGCTTTGTGTAAAAACCAATTTCTTGGTGTGAACCTTTTTTGTTGTCCTGTCTTTACTGTTAACATCACAGCACTGTGATCAGTAAATCCCGCCGTTTCAATTTCACACCTGTTACTCCTGCCCCACTCCTCATTAGTCATGAAAAAGTAATCTATGCGCGTGTATGAAATATGCCTATTTGAGTAGAAAGTATATTCCCTGTCCTTTTGATGTCTGAGCCTCCACACGTCTACCAAATGAGCTTTTTCTATGTCTCTCCTGATCTTATTTTGTCCTTTTTTCAATTTCCCTCCTCCTGACTTATCCATCTGGGTGAGGGGGCTGTTCAGGTCACCCATCATGATCAGGATACCCTGCCTGTGCTGTTTCACTATTTCTATTATTTTGTGTGTAAATTGCGTCTGCCCCGTGTTTGGGGCATAAAAGGTACAGAAGGTGTATTTTTCCCCAGCCAATGTTCCCTGTACCAACAGATATCTGCCCTCCGGGTCTTTAACTATACTGTCTCTCACAAAGCCTATTTTACTATCAAATGCTAATAATACCCCTGCCTTTTTATTTCTTGCATTTGCAAAAATTATAGTGTCATAACCTTTGTCCCGCATCCTAACATTATCTTTGTTTATCAAGTGGGTTTCCTGCAGAGCCGCAATTTGGATCTTATGCCTTTTTAAGTATTGCCATGTTTTTTTCCTTTTTGTAGGGCAATTCAGTCCCTTTACATTCAACGTACACACTTTTAACTCAGCCATCCTTTTCTATTTGAGCCTTGCCATATAGTCTTTGTCTCCTGTTTTTTATAACCACATGCTCCAAAACCCTTTACCTCTTCCTTTTCCCTTTCCCCCCTCCTCTCATCCCTCCCCCCTCCCCCCCTTCTCTTCCCCAATCCCAATACCTGTCTCCTTCTTCCCCCTGCAAGGGGTTGCAAAGGAGCCTTTGAGGGGTTTGCCATGGAGTCGCTTTGGTTCCGCCTGTCTCCCTGCCAAACCCGCCCTTATGTCCAGTTCACTAATGGACCCTAAGGTCCCTTACTCTGTCCTTTAACGCTGTTAATTCTTTCCCTTTTCTCTCTTCTTTTCTCCTTTTCTTCTACTCCCTTTCGTTCAGTCTCTTTCTTTCTCTCATTTTCCAGTTTTTTTTTTTTTTGTTTTTTTGTTTTTATCTCTGCTCTGTGTATTCATCATTTCCCCTTCCATTCATCTCTGGCATTTTGAATTTCAAGTACTTTTCCAGTGCTTGCACCTCATGGAAATTCCTCCTCCGCCCTTGGTGTACAAATGAAAAGATTGCTGGGTATCGCACTTGAACTGGTATTCCTTGTGCCTTAAATTTGTCCAAAAAAGTATACCACCTTCTTCTTTTTGCTATGGTGGCTGGGGCCAGGTCTGGTTGAATCATCACTCTGTGGCCTTCAAATTGCAGATCTTTCTTTTTCCTGGCTTCCCATAATATCTTTTCTTTATCTTGGAATTTTAAACATCTGAATATTAGGGCCCTAGGGGGTTCTCCCACTTTAGGTCTTGGTCTCAGAGTTCTGTGCGCCCTTTCTATTTCTATGTTGTGCAACTGCTCTGCTTGTGGGAAAATGGCTGACAGTATTTTCTGTATCAGCGCTCTCCCGCCTTGTGCCTCTGTGGCCTCCGGGATCCCCTGTATTCTCAAGTTGTTTCTCCGTCCTCTATTCTCAAGGTCTTCTAATTTATGCTGCATTCCCCCCACAGCCTTTTCCAGTGCCATCAGCCTCTCCTCCCATTTCTCTCCTTTGTCCTCTCTCTCCTTCATTTTCATTTCCAGTTCACTTACTCTTGAGGAGATTCCATCGAATTTGCTGTTGAGTGATTCTACTACGCTGTTCACTCTTGTTATTCCCTCTTGCAGTGTCTCCCACTGCTTTTTTGAATCCTCATGTTGGGCCCTGATTGTGTGGGTGAGGGTTGCTATCTGCAGAGCCATGTCACTCTGTTCCCCGCTCCTGGGCCCTGCTGCTGCAGCTGCCATTTTAGGCCTCGTGTTGCTTTGCTCCTCTCCCCCCGCACTGTCCCTTTCTGCAGGCTTTTCTAGCTTCTCCGCTTTGGAGAGCTCTTTTTTTTTCCAATTTGGGCTGCTGGCAGGCTCTTCTTAATGTTCCTACCCATTTAAAAGTGTTTTGTTTCGGTTTTACCTTTCATTTAACAGCGTTTTCTCCGCAGGGTGCAGGGAGCTCTCAGCAGATGCGTCTACTGCCTGTGCATGCCCAGTGGCGCCCCCATCGTCCACCATTATTGAGGCAATCCTCAGCAGTCCAGGGCTGGTGGATCCCACCTTGGCTGCTAGAGGCAAAGCCTGATCCACGGGCAATGGCAGCAGGGAGAGGAGGAGCAGCAGCAGCAGCAGCTATAGGAGGCACAGGTACAGTAGCAGCAGAATGGTGGGCAGTTGATCAGCCTAAGGGTCCCAGTACTCCCCTTTGCGGGGCATCACTCTGAATGGGGACAGCAAGGCAGGCACTAGTCCAACGGAGGAGATGTCTCGAGCTGAGGTGATGGCTGTCCCTCCGAGAGCTGTGTTGCCACAATGTTCTGCCCCTCCCAGCAGTGCCGCTGTCAGTGGTGTGTCATCCGGTGCAGTCCAGAAGACAGAAGGGGGCAATAAATCCTCCATCTGAGCACATTTTCAGTTGGTGCGGGCGGATGATCCCAGGGAGGTGCAGTGCACTTTGTGCCAGAAGGTGGTGAAGCATGGGCAGGTGCTCACCAACCTCAGCACAACTGCCATTGTGAGGCACCTGAGGGGATGCCACAGTGCTGTGCTGCTATGTGGGCAGGCAGGGGCAGTGGACGCCAGCGGATTCCCAACTGCAGCAGCCAGTCATCTGCCTCCATCAGTGGGCAGCATCCTGTCAAACACTAACAGCTGTCTCTAGAAGCAGGTGTGGTATTGCTGCTAGGGGGGAGCAGCAGCAGTAGCAGCAGCAGCAGAAACTGCATCAGTCCACCATGGAGGAGCCTGGGTGGGGGCAGCTGCCAAGTCCATTGGTAGCTGCAGGATGTGGAGGGCAGCATGACTTTCAAGTGAAAGCCACACGCATGTTGGGAAAATGATCGCCCTGGATGGGCAGCCCTTCTCAGTGGTCGGGGACATGGGGTTCAGGCACCTGATTGGCTTCCTGGCCTCCAAGTTTAAGCTGCTGTCTTGCACCACCATGAGTTGGCAGGTGGTGCTAGACTTGTACCGGGCTTTAAAGGAGCAGAGGAGGGAGCAGCTGGTAGCAGCTGGGGGTACCACCATCCACTTCACCACCGACCTGTGGTCGAGCAGAAATGTGCAGCACACCTACCAGGCAGTGACAGCGCACCTGTGTCAGGACCCAGAGGCAGCATTTGGCAGTGTCAGGAGGGGTCCTGAATCAGGGTATAGGTGGGCCCTGCTTCAAGCAGAAGTAATGGATGGCACCAACACGGCTTGGAACATTGAGTCAGCCATGACCGCCATGGTGAGGGAGTGGGTGACACCAGGTGCACCCTTCACTAAGGGGTGCATGGTGACCAATAATGCAGCCAACATATTGAGGGCAGTCCATGAGGGGGGCTTCACCAGCATCCCTTGCACCGCACACACGCTTCACCTGGTGGTCAGGGATGCTCTGGGCTTGGGGGACAAGGGGATTGGGGCAGGCACCCTTCCCTCCCTGATTAAGTGGGGGACGAAGCTAGCTGGTTGCTTTAACTGGAGCATGAAAGGCAGCAACCTCCTCTGGGAGAAAAAGGCAGATCAAGGCTCCCCAGTGCACCAACTGGTATAGGATGTCTACACCAGTTTGAATTTGACCTTCCTGATGCTCGAGCAGCTTCTTGAGCAGAAAGCCACCTTGCATCAAGTTCAACTGGTGATGGACACTGGGGAACCTCCAGGGTACAATGGGGAGGAATGGGAGATCCTGGCTCACACGGTCTTCATGCTCAGACTGTTCCTGGCTGTGATGAATATCATCAGCTCCTCCACAGCCAACCATCATCCAGGTGACCCCTCTGGTCCAGAGTCTCCTGAGGAGGCTGGAGGAGATTCTCAAGTGGTGGGATTGTGGCCCTCAGGGCAGGAAGCTGGCAAATGAGGTGGTTGACCTGGTGCGGCAGCTGAAGGCAAGGCTGAAGGCACGGTTCGATGAGCTCCTTCAGGGGGAGGAATATGTTTTGGAAACCATACTGGACACCAGGCTAAAGGGCAGCGTGGCATGACAGATATCCCTCTATGGGCAGTGGAAGGGTTACCTGGTGGAGAGGGTCCAGCAGGCAGAGAAGGCTCTGGACAGTGCATGGCGGCAGCATCAGGACACCCCTGGGGATGGTGGGAGTGGGACCATCCATCCCTTTCAGCCAGCGGGGCCTATCCCTGCCCCCATCCCTAGCAGTAGCAGCACCCTGATTGCCAGCAGCAGCAGCTCCTATGTGCAGGCCACTCTGGGGAGCATGGACTCTTGCACAGCAGGGCAAGCAGCGTGGCTGAGGGCAGTGGTGGAGGTAGTGCCCAGGCAGAGTTACCTGAGGGAGTACGATGGCACCTCAGCAGCAGTGGAGACCTACCTGGAGGAGGAGCCATGTATAGCAGCAGCGATCCCTTGGTCTACTGGGCCGACAAGACGAACGTGTGGCCAGCCCTGTCCAAAGTGGCCAAAGGTCTCTTGTCCTGCCCAAAAACTAGTGTCCCCAGCGAGCGGGCATTCTCTATAGTGGGGGAAATTTGCTCGACGCACCGCCTGAGACTGGGGGCCAAGTTGGTGGAGCAGTTGCTTTTTATAAAGGTCAACCTTCTACTGCTGGGATTCCCCGAGGTGCCTCATGACACAGATTGATGGTGCAGTGGCAAACACCATCCCATGCCAGGGGCAGTCTTGGGAGGGAGCTCCTCCTCAATCTGGGCTGCTGCTGCTGTGCTAAGGTGCTGTCCCTCCCTCCTACTGCCCGGCGCCCACCCTGCCTCTCTTTCTCTCTGACTAGACGGCCTCGGTTGGCCCATCTGACTGACCTCATGATGCAAGGTGGCATTGGGAAACTGTAAGACTGCCAACCGGCCTTTAGCTCAGATTGTAAGCCCTAGGGGCAGGGACCGTGTCTATTTTATTACTTTGTAAAGTGCCATGTACACTGCTGGCGCTATATAAATGTTTGTTAATAATAATAATAATAATAATAATAATAATAATAATCTAGACGATATCGGAATGCCTATGTGACTGGCTAACTCTCTCATGCTGCACAGTCTTTTCCAGCCTATCTGAGTGTCCTGCCAAGGTCCCAGCCTGCCCTCCCTACTGCCTCTCTCCTGACATGCTGCCTGTCTGCCAGCCCAGGTCGCCAAGCTCAAAGCCTGCCTCAGTCTGCCTGCCTTCTGCTCATGCCAACCTGCCTGTCTTCGTGCCCAAGTTTCCAAGCTCAAAGCCTGCCTCAGCCTGCCTGCCTTCTGCTCATTCCACACTGCCTGTCTGCCCACCTTGGTTGTCAAGCTCAAAGCCTGCCTCAGCCTGCCTGCCTCTCATGCCAAGGTTCCTGTCTGCCTGCCCTGGCAAACCTGGGTGATGTTCCCCACTGGCCTGGAAATCCTGCTGCTGCTGCTGTCTTCTGGTCCATGCGTGCTCTGCCCTGGCAATATGATGTCTGCTGCTGCTGCCAATGCTTCCTCTGCTGTGCCATGGGTTCTGCTACCGGGCAATCCAATATCTGCCACTGCTGCTAATGCCGCCTCTGTTGTGCCACGAGTTCTGAGACTGGGAAATCCAATGTCTGCTACTGGGTGTCCACATGATTCACCACTGGGCAAGGCTTGACCACTTTGCAGTAGAGCTTCTTGAATTTGGTTGAGTATGACCCAGCCTGCAACACCCAGCAAAGTGGGGGTGCCAGCCATTGAGCCCTGGCCAGGCCTCTGATGCTGCTCCACCAATGTCAGCCAGCCTGCAATGCCCTGCCGAGCAGGGGTGCCAGCCGCAATTACTGTGCCCTGGCAATCCAATGTCTGCTGCTGCTGCTGGTATTGCACATCAGCCATCTGCTCCTCAATCTTTTAGATGGCCATAGCTCGGATGAGTTCATCGGTGGGTGGGGGCTGAGTGAACAAGAGATTCACCACTGGGTAAAGCTTGATCAATTTGCAGAAGAGTTTGTTGAGATCCAAAAAGTAGGATGCAAATCTGGAGTGCCCGACCTTGTAGAGGTGCCAGCCACCAAGCCCTGGCCAGGCCTCTGCCGCTTCTCCACCAACGCAAGTAGCGTAACAAAAGTCATTGCCCTCTCCCCTTCCAATTCATTTTGTGGGCCCTTCCCCAAATCTTAAAGGACCATCTCTGTTGCCCAAATTCAAGACGAATCGCTGCCCCAGGGGTACCCCCGGGGGCCCTAAGTAAAGCTCTAGGAAAATTTGATTGAATACAATCTATTTTTGATGATCCTAAGGGGACCCAAAGTTCTGCTTCAAAAAGGAACTGCGCAGAAGATTTACCATTGAATGTGGTCAGGGCCATCTCATATGCCCCCTTCCTGGACTGACAGAAAAATCTCTTTATCCCAGATGCCGATTGTTTGGATGCCAAGGACACTCTCTTGACATGGGGCTTCCACCTCCCACAATAGTGGAACAAAATTCCCAGGTACCTAAATTCCTTGACTTAATCCACAGGAGTTCCCTCTATGCTCCAACCAAACCAATTGTCTGTGCCATGGGTTCTGTGACCGGGCAATCCAATGTCTGCTGCATCTACCTGTGCTGTCTCTGCCACGAGTTCTGTGTCCTCTGCTGCTGCCAATGCTGCCTCTGCTGTCTGTGCCATGAGTTTTGTGCCTGGGCAATCCAATGTCTTCTGCTGCTGTCTCTGCTGTGCCATGGGTACTGTGCCCTGGAAATCCAATGTCCACTGCTGTGTCCTCGGCTGTGCCATGGGTACTGTGCCCTGGCAACCCAATGTCCTCTGCTGATGCTACTGCTACTACCTCTTCTGTGCCATGGGTACTGTGCCAGGGCAATCCAATGTCTGCTACTTGATGGCCATGTGATTCACAACTGGGCAAGGCTTGATCAAATGGCAGAATAGTTTGTTCAGATCCTGAGAAGGATGCAAGCCTGCAATGCCCAGCCAAGCAGGGGTGCCAGCCACCGAGCCCTGGCCAGGCCTCTGCCCCTGCTACAACAATGCCAGCCAGCCTGCAACGCCCCACCAAGTGGGGTGCCAGCCACCATTACTGTACCCGGGCAATCCAATGTCTACTGCTGCTGCCAATGATTCTCTGCTGCTTGTGCCATGGGTTCTGTGCCTGGACAATCCAATGTCTGTGGCTGCTGCCTCTGCTGTGCCACAGATATGGTGCCCTGGCAATCCAATGTCCGCTGCTGGGTGGCCACGTGATTCATCACTGGGCAAGGCTTGACCAATTGGCAGAATAGTTTGTTGAGATCCTGAAAGTAGGATGCAAGCCTGCAATGCCCAGCTAAGCAGGGGTGCCAGGCACAGAGCCCTGATTTGCCCTCTGCCACTGCTCCACCAATGCCAGCCAGCCTGCAATGCCTGGATGAGCAGGAGTGCTGGTCGCAGTTACTGTGTCTGGGCAATCCAGTGTCTGCTACTGCTGCTGGTAGTGCATGTCAGTCATTTGTTCCTCAATCTTGTAGATGAGCATAGCTCGGATGAGTGCACCAGTGGGCGGGGGCTGGGTGTCCATGAGATTCACCACCGGGCAAGGCTTGTCCAAATTGCAATAGAGCTTCTTGAGCTCAGTCGAGTAGGATGCCAGCCTGAAATTCCCAGCCAAAAAGGGGTGCCCAGCACTGAGCCCTGGCTGGGTCTCTGTCACTGTTCCACCAATGACAGCCAGCCTGCAATGCCCAGCTGAGCAGGGGTGCCAGCAACTCCAGTCCCAGGACCCACTGTCAGGGTTCAGAGGCCTATGCTCCAGGCAGGAACAGCTGTTGTTTCACTCCATTGTCCTCAAGGGTCCTACAATGAGGCCAGTAAGCCTGAAACACCCGGCCGAGCAGGGGTGCCAGGCACTGAGCCCTGGTCAGACTTCTGCCGCTGCGCCTCCAATGCCACCCAGCCTTCAACACCCAGCCAAGTGGGGGTGACAGCTACTCCAGTCCCAGGAACCACCATCAGGGTTCTGGGGCCATATTTCTGCCCACAGGGAGCCATCATTCCATCGCATCAAGAAGCAGCCACTCCAGCCCCAGGATCCACCATCAGGGATCTGGGGCCTACATTCCAGGCATGGAGGACTGTCCTTCCACTTCATCCATGACTTGCCACTCTAGTTCCAGGACCCACCGTAAGGGTTCTGGGGCCATCATTCCACTCATGGGGAGCTGTGATTCCACCGCATCAAGAAACAGCCACTCCAGCCCAGGACCCACCCAGGGTTCTGGTCCTACCTTCCAGGTAGGGATGGCTGTCATTCAACTTCATCGAGAAGCTGCCACTCTAGACCCAGGACCCACCATCAGGGTTCTGGGGCCTATGTTACAGGCAGGGAGGGCTGTCCATCCATGTCATCCAGAAGTTGCCACTCCTGTCCCAGGACCCACGATCAGGTTTCTGGGGCCATCATTCTGCTGATGGGGAGCTCTCATTCCACTGCATCAAGAAACAGCCAGCCACTGCAGCTGCAGGACCCACCATCAGGGTTCTGGGGCCTATGTTACAGACAGGCAGGGCTATCCACCCACATCATCCAGAAGCTGCCACTCTAGTCCCAGGACCCACCATCAGCATTCTGGAGCCATCATTCCACTCACAGGGAGCTGTCATTCCACTTCATCTAGAAGCTGCCACTTTAGTCCCAGGAACCACCATAAGGGATCTCAGGCCTACATTCCAGGAAGGGAGGACTGTCATTCCACTTCATCCAGAAGCTGACAATCCAGCCCCAGGACCCACCATCAGGGTTCTGGGACCGTCATTCCACTCATGGGGAGCTGTCATTCCACCGCATCAAGAAACAGCCATCCACTCCAGCCCCAGGACACACTTTCAGGGTTCTGGGGCCTACATTCCAGGCAGGGAGGGCTGTCATTCTACATCATCTAGAAGCCACCACACCTGTCCCAGGGCCCACTGTCAGGGTTCTGGAGCCTACATTACAGTTAAGGAGAGACATCATTCAACTGCATCAAGAAACAGCCACTCCAGCCTCAGGACCCACCCTCAGGGTTATTATTATTATTATTATTATTATTATTAAACATTTATAAAGCGCCAGTTGCAACCTGGCACTGTACAGAACATACAATCAGATGCGGTCCCTGCCTGTGGCTTACAATCTAAAAGACAAGGAGGGGGAGACAAGGAGAGGGGACAGCGGGAGAGACATGGGAGAAGACAAACAAACATTCAGGCGGATG
>QEPC01007344.1:1505950-1533665 GCA_003113815.1 Sphenodon punctatus
GAGGGAGAGCGAGGGAGGGGACAGAGGAAGAGCGGAGAGCGCGCGCAGGAGTGCGTAGGGCGATTAGGTCCGAGAGGTAAGGGGGAGCTTGGTCATGGAGCGATTTGAATAGGGTTCTGGGGCCTACATTCCAGGAAGGAAGGGCTGTCCATCCACATCATCCAGAAGCTGCCACTCTAGTCCCCGTACCCACCATCATGGTTCTGGGGCCGTCATTCCGCTCACGGGGAGCTGTTATTCAGCCAGTCACTCTTGTCCCAGGACCCACTGTCACGGTTCTGGGGCCATCATTCTGCTCACTGCAAGCCATCATTCTTCTTCATCTAGAAGCTGCCATTCTAGTCCCAGGACCCACCATCAGGGTTCTGGGGCCTACGTTCCAGGCAGGGAGGGCTGTCGTTCCACTTCATCCAGAAGCTGCCACTCCAGCCCAGGACCTACCGTCAGGGTTCTGGGGCCATTGTTCTGCTCTCAGGGAGCCATCATTCCACCACATCAAGAAACTGCCAACCACTCCAGCCTCAGGACCCACCCTCAGGGTTCTGGGGCCCACGTTCCAGGCAGGGAGGGCTGTCATTCCACATCATCGAGAAGCTGCCACTCTAGACCCAGGACCCACCATCAGGGTTCTGGGGCCATCATTCTTCTCACATAGAGCCATCATTCCACTGCAACAAGAAACAGTCAGCCACTCCAGTCCCAGGACCCACCATCAGGGAACTTAGGCCATCATTCCGCTCATGGGGAGCCGTCATTCCACTTCATCTAGAAACTACCACTCTAGTCCCAGGAGCGACTGTCATGGTTCTGGGGCCATAATTCGACTCACAGGGAGCTGTCATTACAACACATCAAGAAACAGCCAACCACTCCAGCCCCAGGACCCACCATCAGGATTCTGGAGCCATCATTCCACTCACATGGAGTCGTCATTCCACTGCATCAAGAAACAGTCAGCCACTCAAGTCCCAGGACCCACCATCAGGGTTCTGGGGCCATCATTATGCTCATGGGAAGCTGTCATTCCATGTCATCCAGAAGCTGCCACTCCAGTCCCAGGATCCACCATCAGGGTTCTGGGGCCATCATTCTGCTAATGGGGAGCCATCATTCAACTGCATCAAGAAACAGCTAGCCACGCTAGTCTCAGAACCCACCATCAGGGTTGTGGGGTCATCATTCCGCTCACAGGAAACCATCAATCCACTTCATCTAGAAGCTGCCACTCTAGTCCCAGGACCCACCATCAGGGTTCTGGGGCCGTCATTCCGCTCACAGAGAGCTATCATTCCACTGAAGAAGCAGACAGTCACCAGCCCCTGGACCCACCCTCAGTGTTCTGGGGCCTATATTACAGGCAGGGAGGGCTGTCCATCCACATCATCCAGAAGATGCCTCTCTAGTCCCAGGACCCACCATATGTCTGGGGCATACGTTGCAGTCAACGGAAGCCATCATTCTTCTGCATCAAGAAACAGCCACTCCAGCCCCAGGATCCACCCTCAGGGTTCTGGGGCCTATGTTACAGGCAGGGAGGGCTGTCCATCCATGTCATCCAGAAGCAATATGGGTGCTGTTGCTGCTCAGCCTGCTGCTGGTGCTGCTACTGCTAGGGCTGGGGGAGGGTTAGACCCCACCAGATGAAAGGGGTGGCTGCTCCCACTCCCACCATTCTCAGGGCCATCCTTCCGCTGCTGCCACCACACACTCTCAAGATCCCACTCTGCCTTCTGGACCCTCTCCACCAGATCACCCTTCCAGTGTTCATAGAGCACTGTCTGGCATGCCACGCTGCCCTTGACCCTAGGGTGCAGCATGTTTGCCAAAACATATTCCTCCCGCTGCAGGAGCTCATTGAACTGTGCCTTCAGCCCTGCCTTCAGCTACCATGCCAGGGCAACTGCCTCATCCACCAGCTTCCTGCCCTGAGGGCCACAATTCCGCCACTAGAGAATCTCATCCAGCCTCCTCAGGAGACTCTGGACCAGAGGGGTCACCTGGCTCATGGTGGCCGTGGAGGAGCTGATGTTCTCCATCACAGCCAGGAACGGTCTCAGAACAAAGACAGTGTGAGCCAGGATCTCCCTTTCCATTCCACTCCATCGTATCCTGGAGGTGCCCCACTACCCATCACCAGTTGAATCTGATGCAAGGTGACTTTCTGCTCAAGAAGCCGCTCAAGCATCAGGAATGTGGAATTTGACCTGGTGTACACATCCTTCACCAGCTGGTGCACTGGGGAGCCTTGCTCTGCCTGCTTCCCCAGGAGGAGGTAGCTGCCCTTCATGCTCCTGTTAAAGAAACTGGCCAGCTACCTCCTCCGTCTTGATCAGGGAGCAAGGGTGCCTGCCCCAATCCCCTTCTCCCCCAATCCCAGAGCATCCCCGGCCACCAGCTGAATGGTTTGTGCAGCGCAAAGGATGCTGGTGAAGTCCCCCTTGTGGACTGCTCTGAATATGTTGGCCACGTTGTCGCTCATCACACACGAACCACTCCCTCACCATGGTGGTCAGGGCTGCCTCAATGTTCTGAGACGTATGGGGGCCGCAGTGTCCATGACTTCTGCCTGAAGCAGGGCCCACCTATACCCTGCTTCGGGACCCCTCCTGCCACTCACAAATGCTGCCTCCGGGTCCTGCCACCAGTGTGCCGTCACTGCCAGGTAGGCATGCTGTGCATTTCTGCTCGACCACAAGTTGGTGGGGAAGTGGATGGTGGCATCCCCAGCCCCTGCCAGCTTCTCCCTCATTCACTCCTTTAAAGCTCAGTACAAGGCTGGAACTAACTGCCAACTCAGGGTACTGCTCGAGGTCAGCTTAAACTGGAGAGCCAGGAAGCCAATCAGGTGCCTAAATCCCATGTCCCTGACCACAGAGAATGGCTGCCCATCAAGCGCAATCATTTCCCCCAACATGCGTGTGGCTTTCAGTTGAAAGCCACGTGGCCCTCCACGTCCTGCAGCTGACCCCACCTCAGCTCCTCCATGGTGCATTGATGTTTCTGGGCATCAACTGGCTGCTGCACCACTGACAGTGTTGATGGGAGGGGCAGAACATGGTGGTGCCACAGCTCTCAGAGGGATATGTGGCCGTCCCTGTCCCAGGTGGTGAAGGGTCTGTTGTCCTGCCCACCAACGTGTGTCCCCAGCAAGCAGGTGTTCTCTATCATGGGGGACATTTGCTTGCTGCACCGCCTGAGACTTGGGGCCAAGTTGGTGGAGCAGTTGCTTTTTATAAAGGTGAACCTTCTGTTGCTGGGATTCCCCAAGCTGCCCCTGGACATGGACTGGTGGTGCAGTGGCACACGCCGTCCCATGCGAGGGCAGTCTTGGGACTGGGCTCCTCCTAAATCTGGGCTGATGCTGTGGTGCTGTCCCTCCCACTCTGCCTCTCTCTCTCTGACTAGATGGCCTCGGCCGGTCTATCTGACTGACCTCAAGATGCAGGGTAGCGTTGGGAAGCTGAAAGTCTGCCAGCCAGCCTCTGTCTAGATGATCTCTGCCCGCATCTCTGCCTGGATCTCTCTTGTGCATGCTGCACAGTCTTCACCAGCCTAACTGAGTGCCCTGCAAAGGTCCCAGACTGCCTTCCCTACTGCCTCTCATGCCACGATACCTGTCTGCCGGTCCTGGTTTCCAACTTCGAACACTGCCTCAGCCTGCCTTCCGCTGCTCATACCATGTGGCCTATCTGCTGCTGCTGCCACTGCTACCTCTGTTGTGTCATGGGTTCTGCTACCAGGCAATCTAATTGGTGCCGCTGCTCCACCGATGCCTGGAAGCCTGCAATGCCTGGCCAAGTAGGGGTGCCAGCCCGGGCACCAAGTGCCAAAACTTCCCAGCCTCTGCTGCTGCTGCTGCTGCTGCTGCTGCTGCTGTGTCTCTGACAGCCTGCCATAATCCCACAGGCACCGCTGGAGTGCCCCAAGCCTCCCGGCGGTATTGAACTTTTTCTGAATGTTCGGGAGGGTCCGAACTCCACAGGACCAAACACACGAACCTGAACTAAGTTTTCAGACCGAACATTCGAACCCTGTTCTGTTTGCACATCCCTAATGATCCATGCTGCCTTTGCTTGTAGGGGAAGATATTATGTGAATTCATTGGTGCTGAGATCACCTTGAATTTTGTTTGACCCTGCTCCTTTTGATCACTCTTTGGCCAGGGACATGTCTGTAAGGGATGGAAGGAAGGGTCTCTCCTGCCCTTGCCAGAGCACCATGACATCATTTTTTAAAAATTATTTATTTAAAATGTATATCCTGCTCCTCCTGCCCACAGGGCAGCCTGGGGCAGCAAACAACATTCATTAAAACAATATAAAATTTTAAAACAATTTAAAAATACAATATGTGTGGAAAGCCACCATCCCTGCCCCCACCCCACCTTTATCCCTCACCAAAAGTCTGACGGAACAGCCAGGTCTTACATATAGGCCGAAACAGAAGGAAAATGGGAGCCAGATGAGTCTCCTCTGGGAGCGAATTCCACAGCACAGGGGTGACCACCAAAAAAGATCTAACATTGGTGACCACCCGCCTCACCTGGGGAACATCCAAAAAGGCTATCACGGATGATCTCAAGGGTCACATGGGCACATGGGGAGTGAGGCGGTCCCGCAGATAAGTAGGGCCTAGGCCGTGAAGGTCTTTAAAGGTTAAAACCAGCACCTTGAACCTGGCCCTGTGCTTTATAGGCAGCCAGTGCAGAGCCCGGAGCACTGGTGTCATGTGCTCCCTGTGACCCTCCCCCGTTAGGAGACGGGCCGCGGCATTCTGCACCAGCTGCAGCCTCCGGACGAGCTTCTCGGACAGCCGATGATTTGTGTGGCAATGGCAGGAAAGAATGGAGCAAATGGGGTTACACATCTCTTTCTGATGTGGCTATGCCTCTTTTAGATCTCTGTAATACACCATAAAACTTGGAGACATGTCAGAAAGGGGGGAGTAGAGTCTCTTTTACCCTTCCTTCCTTGGCCTCTCCTTCCTCCCCCTTCCCTGGTGCCCTCGTGACTATGACCTTATTCTACAGGCTGAGGAGGATGCAATATCGGGGTTGTTTTGCATGGGTTTTTAAAGGGGGTAAAACCCTCCAGACAATACCAGCATCCATTATAGAGGTAGCATGAGTTGCATCTTGTGAGCTTTCACATGTCTTCTGGGCATTGTATGAATGATCCCCCTAAATGGCCAGAATTCTAATAAAGGTGGGGTTTTTTTTACAATAATTTGAGAAAGCAAACATTAAACTAGGGATGGAGAAACTCCAGACCATGGGACCAAACCAACTGATGGCTTTTTTTTTTCTTTCACTTGGCCACATTCCAATTCATGAATCTGAACCAGACCCTACTCGCAGCCACTGAAAGCATGAACTCCGAGATCAAAGATGAATTCACACAAGGAAGAGCGCACAAGGAATTCATGGAACACAGCCACTACGTGGGTAGGCCATAAATGACCAATCTCAGTGAATGCTGTTTCTGTTGGAAATAGGTCATTCGCCTTCACTTGTGCAACAAAGAAATTTACCAGCTTTTCGCTATTTTTCTCTGTTCAGGAATCGCAATTGTTCTGTACTTCTGGTAGTTCTTCAGTAGCATGTAGTCATCAGTGTGATGCCCTAACCCAAAATGAACTGAACTGTTAACGTTATGGAGTGCAAGCCTGTGGCCAGCATAAGCTGGTCACAGGCACAGGGCATGAACCTGAACGTGTGTGCTCAGGCATGCATGTGTGCTGCACAAACAGCAGATTCACATGTAGCAAATGCGTAGCCTGGGTCTATGCGACCTCTGAGCCCCAGCACATCGCCGGCCCAGGGATGGAGCAGGAACTGTGCCTGCTTCATTTCCCCCTGGCCATGGTGTGTGTGAGCTTGGGGGTCACATCGGCCCTGGCTGTGCCTTTGCCCTGCACGGCTCTGCTGTCTGCGCAGTGCGTGTGCATACCTGAGCACAATGTGTTCAGAGTTTGCGGTGCTAATAGCTCCTAGGAATTGCACCCTTCGTTTATAAATGATGGAAATTGACAAAAAATGACAAAAATTGGCAGGAGCCAATCACGACAATAGTAGAAGCACAGAATCAGTGGATAGTGAGGAAATACCGATAAACAGTCCTAAGTACTTCTGAAAGGTAGGTATTTCTGGACGGTATGGAAACACTTGCTCTTGTCACAGCACAAGATATGGATGCTCCCCTTCTTTCTTCCACCTTAGCATACCCTTTAAGCCCCAGCCATCCTAGCCTGCATTTTGGTCCATGGAGCTTGCTCTAATTTGAAAAATAGTCTGCGGGACATAAAATGTCCCCTAACACTGTTTCAAACAAGGTCTCATTTCGATTTGTGGAGAGGGGGAAAAATAAAAGTGTTAATCCCTCCCTCCCTCCCTCCTAGAAAAATATATGTATTTGGTAAATACATGCAATTGATAAGGCTGAACACATCTGCTTAAGGATTTATTCCTTTTTTAAATAAATAGAAATTATAAAGTATTCCAGTGCTGTACAGGTATCTATTTTTGTGTGTGTGCCAGAGGCAGCAGTGGTATATCACTGCTTCACTGCTCTCCCCAGACAAACCTGATTTCTAATTAGTCTGAGCTCCATGAGAATCAATCAGGGGCTATATAAACATTCGAAACACATACTGTTCATGCCACTTCAAATTTACCACTAACACATTACAATATTTCTATCAAATATACTCTGGAAGCATGGTGCATTGCACTGAAGTAATAGTTTAATAATGCTTCAGTCTTTCCAGCTTCTGAGTATTATTATTTATTTCATTATTATTACTATTATGATTTTTTTTAAAGCATATGCATAATTCTCTCTCTCTCTCTCTCTCTCTCTCTCTCTATATATATATATATATATGTCTATTTTAGCTACTGATGGCCATTACTATCACAGTAACTGAGCACTTCTCAGTCTTTAATGTAGTCATCCTCCTGACACCCCATGAAATAGAGAAGTATTATTATTCCCTGTTTTACAGTTGGAAAGTTAAGAAAGAAAAAGGTGAATTACTTGTTAATAATTATTAGCCAAGAAATTTGTAGCTCCCTACTGAACAATACTTCCTCCCCATTGAAATTATTATTATTAGCAAACATTTATATAGTGCCAGCAATGTACCTGGCGCTTTACAAAGTAATGAAATGGATATGGTCCCTGCTCTACAGCTTACAATTTGAGAGATGGAGGGGGGTAGGGGAGGAGACGAAGGAAGGGGAACAGAGGGAGAGAGAAGGGGTGTAACATTCACAAAGACGCAAGGTCCCAGGTGCATGTTCTTGGCTTGGTTACATTGAGAATGATGACTGTTCATATTTAATATGTTCAGTGTTCAATGAAATGTTCAATAGTGACTAGATATTCACCAAAGACTCATTTCTATTGGCTTGCCTAGGAGGAGCACCTCATGTCCTAACAAAGTAAAACATAGAAAGTTGAATGAAACAATGAACACATTTTTTACCCCTTGGTTCACAGTACGCCACAACTTTTTGGGACATAGCAAACAAGTACATTATACTTGTTTGATTTTGAAACACCCAACATGTCTCAGATCTATTAGCATCTATTAGTATCTATTAAACCTATTCCTTATGATATCGAGTTGCTTTATCTTTATAAATGGTATTTTATTGCCACCTATTTGTTCTTTTTTTAAAAAGCATTTTAAATCTTTCAAAGAATTCAGTTCCATCATTATTAGTTTGTATTTATTACAATAGTATTAAGACACACTTGTGCATATTGCCCCTCCCTCCTGACATTCAAACCTTCCTAAAACCTACCTCTTCTTTCAGGTTTTCCTTAGCTCATCACCCCCACAGTCTGCTCACTGATGCTTCATTTGCCACCTATCCCTCAGTATTCCCCTGGGCTAAGCTAAACATATGCACCTGTGACTTCTCAATTTCATTAATGTAACCCTGTCTCTCTCTATATTCCTCTTTCCCTTGACTATCCTAGATTGTAAGCTCCTACGGGCAGGGACCTGTCTCTAACTCATGACTGTTCAACACTAGGCACATTCCTGGTACTACAGAAATAAATACATAAACAGACAAACAATAACCAAGAACTTCTCTTTGATATTATAGAGCCGCAGATGTGGATCGTGTCTAATGTACAATGTCTAAAGGCTTGTCTAATGTACTGTTAAAACTAGGGATGTGTGAACAGAGTTTGGGGGTTCGGTGTTCGGCCCAAATTCAGGGTGTTTGGGCCGTTCACAAACATCCCAAACCCGAACTGCACCCAACCGAACCGGCTGAACAAAGTTCGAGTTTCAAACCTGTTTGGGCGGGGGTGGGTGGGACAGGGGGGAACCTGGTTTTCCGTCCTCCTCCAGGCTGCGCGGGTAGAAGGGGCACCGGGGCTAACCTCCCTCCGCACCCAGCCTGGTAAAAATTTTTAAAAAAATAAAAAACTCCACCCCAGGTATCGACCTACCGGGTGGTGCTGGGGCTCTGGCCCTGGATCCAGCAGTGGCAGCAGCAGCGGGTCCAGCTCCGGCGGTGCTCCAGAGCACATCAGGCCTCTTCTAGGCCTTCTGGGAACTGAGGGAGGATCTGGAAACCCTACTTCATTTCCTAGAAGGCCTAGAAGAGGCCTGAAGCATGCCAGAGCTCTGCCAGAGCCGGACCCAGCATCACTGCTGCCGCCAAACCCGAGGATGGAGCCCCAGCATAACCAGGTAGGTCGATCCCTGGGGTGGGTTTTTCAAAATAAAAATAAAAAAGTTTTTACCACAGTGGTGAGCCTCGACGCCCCTTCCACCCATGCAGCCTGGAGGGGGGACCAAAAACCGGGTTCCCCCCTGTTCCCCACCCCCCGCCCAAACGGGTTTGAAACTCGAACTTTGTTCAGCCGGTTCGGGCAGGTGCAGTTCGGGTTTGGGATGTTTGTGAACGGCCTGAACACCCTGAATTTGGGCCAAACACCAGTTCCCCCCACCCCCCTGAATGGGTTTGGTGAAACCAAACAGGTTCGGGTCAAACAGTCTGAATCTGAACAGTTTCTGGGGGACCAAACCCCGAATGGGCTGAACACTGACCCCCTCCTCCCCTCCGGTAGTTAAAACCATGAACATTCTAATCCTTAGAAAATTGGAAAGATATGTCCTAACAGTGTGAAAGCTGTAAGAAGGAGTTGTTAGGGGGTGACGGAGCATGTGGAATGTGTCCAAATTTGGAGAAAAACTTTTTTAAATGGCTGAATTAGAGACGTTTGAAATTTTGAAGCAAAAATCAACTTTTTGTGACTTTTTCACCAGTTCATAGCTAGTGCACTGAGCAGTACTAAGAGCATTTTTCACATGCAACACTCTACCCACCCACTACCACCCACTATATATGTTACAGGGCCCATAGGGCAACACTGTAGCCCTGCAACATGTATAGTGGATGGGTCACAGTGGGTAGTGGGTTGAGTGTGTCTTGCGTGAAAATTTATCTATTTATATTTACATTTATATCCCACCCCCTCCCATCAACAGATGGCTCGGGGCAGCTTACAAACTAAATTTTAAAACCATAAAAACAATAAATATAATCAAAATATAAACAGAGAGGGAACCAACATAAATAAGGGTAAAATGGTAAGACTTAAAAAAAACCTCCCCTCGCACCCTACCCACTCCCTTCCCTGAAGGCTTGGTTGAACAGCCAGGTTTTACAGGCCCGGCGGAAGGCCAGCAGACTAGGGGCCAAGTGAGTTTTTCCCGGGAGAGAGTTCCACAACCATGGTGCGGCCACCGAGAATGCCCTCCCCATTGTGCCCCCTCCCGGTTAACCTGGGGGAACTCCAAGAAGGTGGCCCCGGAAGACCGCAAGGAATGCCCTAGGGCCTGAGGAGTAAGGTGGCCTCTCCATTCAATGCCCTTAGTGATAGGTGTTCTAGACCTCAAAGTAAGTTTCTTCTTATTGCCCTGTGTTTAGGATTTTTTTTAAAAAAAAAATCAGAGTTGTAATTTTGAAGATAATATGACCAAAAGTGCGAAAAGTGATTTTTCTGATGTCAGTCTAAATATCACTGAATTTTCTATTATGCAAGAAGGTTAGATTAGTGTAGAGTTGCATGCAATAATTGTGTGCATCCGGACATTAGGGATGGGCAAACAGATCACAGTTTGGGTTTGGTCATTCGGTTAGGTTCGGTCGCCACATTCGGGTTCGGCCGTTCAGTTCAGTCATATTCGGTTAGGTTTGGGAGTTCTGAAAAAGTATTGCGAGAGCCTGTGATCGCGCCGGAAACCGGAAATTCGAGTGCGTGCAGAGCTGTGTGGCGAGAGAGTGTTTGGATGACTGGCTGTTCAGTTTGTGTGTTTTGTCTGTTTGTGTTTGGTTTGGTTGTGTTGTTTGGCTGGTTGGTGTCTTGGTGAGTGTTGGTGTGTGACTGTTGGAGTGTCTGTGTTTAAAAAATAATAATTTTTTAAATGCAGAAGAAGGTGACCACCACCATTAAATGCCAGGCCTGGGGGAAGACCAAAGTGGCGGAGCCAGTGATGGAGGAAGAGGTTCCTCCTACCACTGCTGCTGGACCTTCGGTGGCTAAGGAGGAGCCAAAGCCGGTGAGCACAGGAGGTGCTGCTGCCACTGCTGCCAGGTTTGTAAACTTTTTTTTTACTTTGAGGACAATAAATGTAAGGCTCTATCCATTAGAGCGAGCTCACTGGCGTGCGGGTGGGTGGTGGGCATCAGTTAGGCACAAGCAGTGGGCATCAGTGGATAGCAGCAGATGTCTGCCACAGAGAAAAAGGGTACTGTAGTGTGTGGGGCTCTTCCAGCAGTCAGGCACGAGCAAAAGCAGCACCCCCACCCAAACATGTGCCTGCCAGTCATCTCCACTCTCCAGTTACCATACCTACCTAGCACCCTCAAATAAAGGCAGGATTTGCAAGTGCCAGCCAGGGTCTTACTAGTTGCCATCCCTAGCACCCCAGGGAGGGCAGGATTTGCACGTGCCAGCCAGGGTCTCTCCATTGCTATCCCTCCCTAGCAGCACCCCAAGAAGGGCAGGATTTGCAAGTGCCAGCAAGGGTCTTTCTAGTTGCCATCCCTAACACCCCAAGGAGGGCAGGATTTGCATGTGCCAGCCAGGGTCACCATCTCCCGTTGCCATCCCTAGCACCCCAAGGAGGGAGGACTAGAGGCATCATAATAATAAATGCATGATATTACTTAGATGTTGTTTATGTGTTCCTGTTTTAGAGAGGAATCAGACGCCGGTGCTGGTGCCATGCCACGCAGGACACCCAGGCGGAGGTCGGACTCGCCAATGCCACCCCCAGACAGTCAGTGGACAAGGTCCAATGTCTGGAGGTTTTATGATAAGGGTGATGGAATTGCCATCTGCAAGGTAAGGCACGGGGGCTGGAACAAAAGGGAATGGATTGCCCTATGACCTGTTAGGAATGGAAGTCCCCTGCAGAGAGAGATTCCACCCAGTCCACCCACTTATGGAGACAGAATGCAGGCAGGACTTGACACATACCATTTGTCTGATGCAGTATGGCACTTCTTATGTTCCTATCTTTTTATGCTCTTTAGACCTGCAGCAAAAGAATCAGGAGGGAGAGAGATGGGACTATATCGGGACTGATCGTCCATATGGAAAAGCTCCATGGCATGACGGTGAGGTGGCAGGAGGACTCTGGCATGGCCGTGGTGCCTGAGTATCTGCACCAGAAGAAGGGGGGAAAGCAACCCGGAAGCTACAGCATGTATGCCCTTCCCCCTCCTCCAGCCCCGATGTGGAGTCTCCTGGGCCCCAGGAGTCTGCTGTGGCCAAGGCCTTTCGGGCTGAAGTTGAGAGGCCTGGCCACCAAATGATGACGGGCGTACGCTGTCTGGAGGACCACCTGGTGGAACAGTTCCAGGCGCTTGAGGTGGAGGAAAAGATGGTGGAGGTGTACTCCCAGTACATCACCGCCGAGATGGAATGCCTGGAACTGTGACACCAGGCGGTCTCCAGGTGACATTGGGATGTGGAAGGGGCCATGGAGTTTGCTGTCTCCCACAGCTATGAGATAGAAGAGGACCAGGTAGCCAACCCTCAGCCCTGTGCTGTGCCCCAATGACTTCTGCCTTTCCCCCAAGTCCTGGGGGACAGTCCCAGAGACTAATCATTTCCTTATAAGTTTCCTTTCAAGGTTTGGTTTTGGTTTCATAATGTTGTTGTTGTTGTTGTTCTTTAAATAGTTTTAATAAAAGTTGTTATATTTCTTGTTACATGCTTCATTTGACCCGTCCAGACTTTTATCCCTATGTGCTGAATTTCTGGATGGCAGGTGGCAGAATCTCATACAGCTTGTTGATCCCTACCAGCAGCATCTGGCTGGCTCCACATGTAGTGTAGTTAAGGTATTAACCCAAAGAATAGCCAGGCAGTAGCAGGGTCTCAACTTGCAGACAGCCTCCCAGGAGGGGCAGGGCTTGTGTCTGTGTGGGTGTGTCACAGAGAAAGAGAGACAGGCTCCTTGGCAGCGGGCATCAGGAGGCGGGAGCTGGTGGTTGGAGGGGCTTTTATTTCCAGCAGCTTCAGCGGCCATCCACGGGTGCGTGCAGAGGAGTAGGATGTTGGGGGGGCAGGCTTGTGTGCGGGCACCGGGCTTCTGGATGCAGTGGAATGGAATGCATCCCCCAGTGACTAGAATGATGATCCCAGACTCTTGTTGATGGTTCTTGGGATGGGCGGGCATGACTGATTCAGATACAATGGAATGACAGCCTATGTGAATTTAATTATTATTATGTTCCTAGAATTAGTGTATTGTTGGTCACACTTCATTCAATCAAGCGATAGGTGGTAGCAGCAGGTATAGGAACACACACAGGCAGGCAGGCAGGCACATATACTACATTGTGTTATATTGATATATTCCATCTCATTCTGGTAGCTTTGCTGCTGGATGTGGGTAATGGCCAATGGTCATCGATCGGGCACATGAGTACAGATGGGAGTTCTTCCTGGTTGTGGCAGGTGGCAGCTTGAGCTGGATACACCTACCTATCCCCCTTCATCCCCCATCTCTCTAATTCTAGCGGGGAGCCTCTCTCTCTCTCTCTCTCTCTCTCTCTCTCTCTCTGGCCATATAGTGCATGTGACAGGCATGGGATCGTGTCTGTATCTCCTTCTAGCAATGGGGAGACTTCCCTCCCCCCCCTCTCTCTCTCTCCATGAACAGCAGGTTGCATAAAGAAAATGTGGAATGACAGTGCCCCAGGAGTGGAATGACAGGGCACAAGAACCCTGAGGGTGTGTCCTGGGCTGGGGATAGAGTGGCAGCTTCTAGTTATTGGGCAAAGCCCTCCCTGTCAGTAACATAGGCCCCAGAACCCTGATGGCAGGTCCTGGGGCTGGAGTAGCTGTTTCTTGATGCCATGGCACAGTCAGCATATAGGCCTGGGGGCCATTGGCACCAGCATCACCAGACATTGGTTGCCAGGATACAGAACCCTTGGCACAGCCAGCACATAGGCCTGGGGGCCATTGGCACCAACATCACCAAACATTGGTTGCCTGGGTACAGAACTCTTGGCAGAGGCAGAATACATGCATGGGGGATCATTGACACCAGCATCACCAGACATTGGTGGTCAGGGTACAGAACCCTTGGCACAGGCAGTATATAGGCCAGTTGGGCATTGACACTAGCATCACCAGACAGCCAGGGTACAGGCCTGGGGGTCATTGGAACCAGCATCACCAGACATTGGTTGCCATGGTACAGATCCCTTGTCACAGACAGCATATAGGCCTGGGGGCCATTGGCACCAGCATCACCAGACATTGGTTGCCAGGGTAAAGAATGCTTGGCACAGATGGCATATAGGCCTGGGGGCCATTGGCAACAGCAGACAGTGGGTTGCCAGGGTACAGAACCCTTGGCACAGACAGCATGCATGAAGTCATTGTGCTGAGGTCAATAGGAGCATGCAATAGTTGGAAACAGCAGGCAGGCAGGCAGTATCTTACTATTCCCAGCCTCAGTATTGCCCCCAACCTGCAGGGGAAGAGAATTGTGGAGAAAGACCACGGTAATGTTTGGGTGTATGAACTCATAGTCCCTGCTACCCAGTGCTCAGAAGAAGCTGCCTTTGGAGTGGGTGCAGCTGTTAACATAGGAATGCCTACAACTAGAGAAGCAGTGCTACAATGCAGTTCACTCTGGGATCAGAGTAACTGCTTTTTTGCTAATCCCGTTGCCATGTTTTTCTCCTTATTCCACTCCCACTCAAGTGCTTGCTATCATGCATTTATTTTGTTATTCATTTTACTGTGGGTCTCCTCTTGGTTTTTTTATTTTTTTTAATGTTTGAAATGTTAATGACATTTTTCTTAACAGCTCTTTCTCAACTGACTTCTTGCAAAGTGAAGAATATATGTGCGTTATTTTTTTTAACCATCTAATTATTGCCTTCCCTTCATGTATCTAATTGTTTGAAATGCTAATTCCGCCCCCCCCCCCCTGCTCCAACAGCAGTCCCCTAAGTGATTGCTTCCATATATACTTGCACTGCATTTGTCCAGTCTATAGTTCTAACTTTTTACTGGCCTGAGGATAAGCCCTGTGTGGCCAAAAAGCTTGCACAATCTCACCAACAGAAGTTGATCCAACAAAAGATATCATATCAACTACTTTGTCTCCATCTCTTACATTTGTCTCCATCTCTTACATTTGGGACCAACATGGAAATCACACTTTCTAGATACATTACTTAAGCAATTCAATATTTTATATCCAACATAAAAATATATATTATATCCAGATACCCTAGCCATCTTTGATTTATAAGATTTACTTTGATAATGTCTCACTGTCTACAGAAAATCAAAGCTAAAATTGATTATTATTTTTTTCTAGGCAAAAATAGGAAATGATTTTATTTCTCTCTCTCTCTTAAAGGAATTGCATCTTGAGAGTTTAGCGAGGTGGCAAAGTTCAAGTTTTTCCAGTAGACAGAGGTTTTTTTTCAAGATTTATTTTTAAGTTCAGAATGAACCAAAGCTATCCTGAAAAATGTTTCTAAGGAGCCCTTTCTTCTTTTAGTCTATAAAAAAGAACTTGCCATATCACAAACACTTATAAATCTCCACGAAATGTTTTGAAAGTATACTTTAGTTATACTTCAGTGTCTGGTACATTGCATTCCATCTTGCTCCCTTCCAAAGGACTCATTGATATATGGCTTCCAGTCCATCTTGCTCCCTTCGAATGGACTCGTTGACAGATGGCTTCCCAAGTGCCACTCTTCAAAGGGACCAGTTGAAGCCCCAATAGAGCTTTAGACCCATGATCTCTCTCTTTTTCTATAAACTGAACATGAATTTAGCATAGAGGTGCAACCCAAGTAGGCAAAGACGTAACAACATATAGCTAAAAAACAACCTCCAAACTATTCTAGACTGGTGAATATGATGTTCAGTTTGGACGTGGGAGCTTGTCGTTATGTCTGGGCTTATTCTGTTTTGTGGCATCTCTGCAATTACACCTCAGATTACACACAGATGCTGTGATGTCTGGTGAAAGTGGCTATGGGAAGTGGCGGCAGCATGGGAGCCGGCAGCATGAAATGACATGCTGACCTCGGACTTATCCAATACAGGAGCAAGTGGCCCAAAGCCCTGCTCACTGTTGCCTCAGCCAACCGTGGGAGGTGTATAGCTTCTCTCTGGATGCACATGAACAAAATGGCAAACACTAATTTGATCATTCTGGTCGGAAATTGGGACAGAATTTTGCCTACAGAATCAGAATATGGGTGGAATTCTGCTTTCATCCCTAGGGGGGACTCTGATAACAAAAGGCTGACAAAAAGAAAATGGAGAACAGTTGTTCACTCTAGCTATGGACAAGAGACAATGGAGACAATCTGGAGCAAGGGAGATTTAGACTGAACATCAGGCCAAAATTTGTGACAGTAAGGGAAGTCAGGCAATGGAATGGACTACCCAAAGAAGTTGCAGATTCTCCATCTTTGGAAGTTTTTAAGAAGAGGCTGGATGAGCATACATCTGGGATGATTTAACTATGGCAAATCCTGCACCAAGAAGGGGCTGACATCAGTGATCCTTATGATTCCTCCCTGGTCTATGATTCTATGAATATAGTAAATTCCTAAGAAATTACCAACCAAAAATACATAATCTAAACATCAATAGAAAAACAGAACTTCAAAGAAAGAAATGGTGAGACAATGATACATTTAATGATCCTAGATAATAATACAATTTTAAATCCAATTGTTGAAAGAGAAAACAGTATAGGATAAACTGAGTATAGAAACATACTGCAGACTAAATATGAACTGCTTATTTGAAGAAATCCTGCATTTTTGTAATATTTCTCAGTGTGCCCATCAGAATAAAATGGAAATGCGAACAGGAAAGTGACTTGTTTTGTGATAAATTAATGTGTCTGAAAGCATGAGACAGTAAGACCAGCCAAAATAACTGGTTCAGGCTTGTCAAGAACAACTTGAAAGAAAATGAGAAAGAATTTCTTACCAATGCCAACTTAATCAAAACGCTCCAGCTCTGATAGCAAGAGAAGCCAGTGGTCAAAAAGAAGATAGTGTGCCTGCAATGAGATAAAGGGTAGGAAGGAAATGGGACATTTCTGTTCTTTAATGTATTGTTAAGTTTAGCAAAAATGTAAATAAGACAGAAGCAACCATTGTCATGGTTCTGCTCTGCATGCATTAGGCTTGAAACAAGACATTTTGGTGAGCGTTGCTTCCATTGGCATTCACTGACATTTGTGCAATACAGAAATTACCAGCTTTCCTGCAGGGTGTTTTATTTATTTTTATTTATTTTTAAAAACTTCTATCCTGCCCAATGCCCATCCTGCCACAGGCAGCTCTGGGCAGCTAACAACAACAACAATAAAAACAACTTGAAAACAAACACAACAGGGAGGAACTAAAAAATATTCCTCACCATCCTAATCCATTCCCCCCACCCTACCCATCCTCTCCATCGAAAGCCAGGTAGAACAACCATGTCTTACAATGGCATCAAAATGATGGGAGATCCAGGGCCAAATGGGCCCCCAATGGCAGGGAGTTCCACAGTCTGCAGAGTGGCCACCAAGACAGCCCTCCTTATCATGGCCCCTGGCAGACTCGGGGGATCTCGAGGAAAGCACCCCCCGATGACCTCAGTTGCCGATCCAGGACCTGGGGGGTGAGGCGGTCCCACAAATAAGTTGGGCCAAGACTGCTTAGGGCTTTATAGTCAAGCACCAACACCTTGAATTGGGCCCAGAAGACTATAGGCAGCCAGTGCAGAGACCAAAGAACCGGTGTAATGTGTTCCCAGTAGCCAAGTCCCACCAGGAGATGGGCCGCCACATTCTTCCCTAGCTGCAGTCTCCGAACCCTCACCATGGGTAGCCCCACATAGAGCACGTTACAGTAATCAAGCCTAGAGGTGATGAAAGCATAGATGATAATGGCCAGGTCAGAGTTTGAGACATACGGCGGAAGCCGACGCAACAGATGTAATTGGCGAAAGGCACTCCTCGCCACAGACTCCACCTAAGCATCCAAGTGGAGCTGCGAGTCAAGGAGCACTCCCAGACTCCGTACCTGGGGAACCAGTGGAGGGCAGACCCCATCAATGATGGGGGCTGTCACCACCACCGTCTTACCCACCAGTATCACCTCCATCTTATAAGGTTCAGCTTTAGTCGAGTCGCCTTAATCCAATCCATGGGCCATTTCCACCTGCAGACCTCGCTTCGGGCTCATGTCTGCCCCCGGAAAGGTGCAGAACTGATTCGGATGGTTCGCCCCTGGAGGCTGATGGAACCTGATCGGTTCCGGAATGCACTGGGTGAGTTTTCCTTTGACCTTGACAACTGTTCCATCGATGACCTCGTCGTGTTATGGAATACCTTGCTGATGGAGGCCATTGATCGGACAGCTCCTAGGTGTCCGATGCCCAGGCAACAGTTCTGCAGGCCTCCTTGGGTCTCTGAGGAATTGCGGGGGCTGAAGCGAGAAGGGTGGTGGTTGGAGTGACAGTGGCATCGTTTGCGTGCTGAAACCAATAAATTGCATCATAGAGCCAGTTTACGGGCCTATGCCGTAGCTATGCAGGCAGCAAAAAAGGAGTTTTTTGCTACCCTCATAGCATCCACTAAAACCTGTCCAGCGGAGCTTTTCTTGGTGGTGTGGGGGCTGGTCAGTCCGGCCTTCCTCCGCATTGAAGTGGGGTCATCTATTGCTCACTGTGACATGTTTGTGGATTATTTTGTGGATAAAATCATTATGATTAACCATGACTTCAATGCCGTAATTAATACATATGGGGAACTGAATATTATGGAAATCTCATCTTGTCTGGTTTTGTGGGATCAATTTCAGTTGGTGACACCCGCTGATGCGGTTGGTGTTCTTGGTGCTGTTAGGGTCACATCCTGTGAATTAGATCCTTGCCCATCCTGGATGATTAAATCTTGTCAGGAGACAATGGGACCATTGCTAGCTGGGGTGGTCAATGCCTCCTTTTGGGAGGGCAGAGTGTCGGGCTGTCTCAAAGCGGCAGTGGTTCGCCCTCTGCTCAAGAAACTCTTGGGGAGTTTTTTTCATCATACCGAGACCTCTCGTGTGGAGTCCCACAGGGTCTGGTTTTGTCCCCTCTCCTGTTCAACGTATACATGCAGCCCCTCGGTGATGTAATCAGGAGGTTCGGCATGTGGTGTCATCAACATGCTGATGACACACAGATGTATCTCTCTTTTTCAACAGACCCAGGCCCTGCAGTCTCGGTGCTTACTCGGTGTTTGATGGCTGAGGGGGACTGGATGAGGACTAACCGACTGAAGCTGAATCCCAACAAGACGGAGGTGATGTTGGTGGGTAAGGCACTGGAGATGGTGGGCCCCGTTATTGGCGGGGTCTTCCCTCCATTGGTATCCCAGGTACGGAGTCTGGGGGATGCTCCTCAATGCACAGCTCTGTCTGGATGTCCAGGTGGAGACTGTGGCGAGGAGATCCTTTTGCCAATTACATCTCGTGTGAGAACTTCGGCCGTTTGTTTCAGGCTCTGACCTGGCCACCATCATCCATGCTTTCATCACCTCTAGATTGGACTATTGTAACACGCTCTGTGTGGGGCTACCCATGGTGATGGCTCAAACTGCAGCTGGTGCAGAATGCAGCAGCCCGTCTTCTGGTAGGACTGGGCTGCCGGGAGCACATTACACCAGTGCTCCGCCCTGTTGCACTTGCTGCAAATTGAAGTTGTGTCATAGTTGGGGTGCCAGTGCACGTGCTTGCTGCTCCTGTGCTCTGCCCGCTGCTCATGTGCCTGCTCTCTGCCTGCCAGTGGCTGATGCTGTGTCCACCAGCTGCCTTCCAGTCTCTCTTTCATATTCTTTCTTCCTTGGGCACTCGCTGAAAATTGATGTCCTGTTATATCTTGGGTGCTGCCAGGTGTCCAATGCCCTCCTGCCATTATCTCTACTACATATCGAGCCAAGCTGTTCTTGGGTACTTGCTGCAAGTTGAAGCCCTATCAAACTTGGAGTGCCAATGCCAGTGTCTTCTGCTCCTCTGTCTGCCCACTGCCTGGCAGTCTCTCTCTGATATTCTGACACCCTAGAGTATTCTCGGCAACTCTGGGAATGGGAAAGTGTCAGAGAGCCAAAGTAAAACTGCTATTTAAACAAATGCAAGACCTGCAAAATGATGCCCATTGAAAATAGCCAGAAACAAATTTAATTACTAAAATAAAGTTAAATTACAAACAATAACAACAATTTTTTAAAAAAAAATAGAAATGAAAATTAATCCAAAATTAAAATGAAGCTGACTCCTTCTGCATACTCCTATTGACAGCCACACCCTCATCATGAAAATTTACACCTCGCCACTCTTCCCTACTGGCAGCCACGAACTCATTCAAAGATGCACACCTCGCTACCCTGCCCTGCTTGAAGACACACCCTCACTCACTCACTAAGGTGTATTTTCAAACATCATGGGCTTTTCACCCACCACACTTGAACCCACCACGGGGTGAGAGCCGTAACCTTGGGCAGGGGTAAGCCCCACTGCTAAACAAATGTTCAGGCAGCCAGGGCTGGGAAGGGGGCGGGGATGTGCAGACATGTGTCTGCACAGTCCCACACCCCACGCTCCTCAGCACAGCCCTGCCTCCTCCCTGACAGGTGAGTGCGGCAGCCTAGCAGACCACCATGCCTGCCCAGAACTACTCCATCTACGGAGTAATGGCCCATTCTACCATGGTCCAGGAATGCCTACCCTGGACCATGGCAGGGCTTAACACGAGATGTGTGCTGACCAGGAGTTCAGCACATATCCTGTGATAGCTCTGCCACAGTCTGGGGTACCTTCTGCTCCTACCCATGGCAAATATCTGGCAGTGCGGGAGCATGAGCAGTAGTGTCACATTTGAAAATACCCTAAGGTTCAGACCTCGCCATGCTGCCCTACTGGCAGACATATCCTCACAAAGGCCCTTTTTACATGAGAAGTTCCCATGCATAGACACTCATTGTCCACATGGGGGAGCATCTCATGTAAATAATGGAGGTGCGTGAGTGCACGCTCTCATAACCCACACATCCTTACCCACTCTCCATGCATGGAGCAACCGGCAAATACGTAGGTTGCTCCGTGCGTGGGGATGCATGGGGATCCTGGGGAGATGGGTGTGCCCCTGTGTGCATGCTGCCTCGCCCCTGCAGTGGCATGCCCATGGGCCACCCCCACAGCCATGGCTTGCTTAAAAAGAGCCAAAGTTTTCCTGCTGCTACTTTGAAAGCTATTGCTCAGAAAAGGAAAATCAGATACAGCTTAACAGAGTCCCTCTCACAGACTGCCCAACCATTATTTCACATTACTGCCTAATTTTCAAAAAATTACTATTAAGTATGCTAAAATGAGATACAGATACAGAGCTCTGAATCTCATTACATTAAATCAGAAAGAGATACAGACAGTGGCAACTGGTGGACTTTCATGCAGAGGCGGGGGAGGTATGTAGGTAGGGATGGGAGAGGCGTAGAAATGTGGTTGGATGTATGGAGGGAAGGTAGGGAGGGAGAGAGCCAGAAATTGGAATAGAGGGAAGGCAGGGAGGAGGGTAAGGGTAGAAATGAATGGGGGAAGGAAGGGAGTGGTAGAAATGGGGTGAATGGATGAGGAGGAAGGTAGGGAGGAGGGGAGGAGTAGAAATAGGGGGAAGGGAGGGAGAGGAGGGGTAGAAATGGGTTGGGAAAATCAGAGAGGGAGAAGAGGAGTAGGAATGGGGTGGGTGGATGGGACAAGCTAAGGAGGGAAGCAAACAAACAAGTAGATCGGAGGAAGGAGAGAAGTAGGAATGAGGAGTGAAGGAGGAAGGAACAGAGGGTGGGTGGAAGGCAGAAAGGAGGAGAATGGTAGAAAATGGGAGGGTGGATGTGGGGGAGAGGCAGGAAGGAGGGGATGGCTAGAAACGGAGGGTGAGGGGAAGGCAGGGGGAAGGCGAGGTAGGAATGGAGGATATGGGGGAAGGCAGGGAGGAGGAGGAAAACAGAGGGTGAGGAGGAAGGCAGGGAAGAGGAAGGAAACAAAGGGTGGGGGAAAAGCAGGGAGGAGGGGAGGGGCAGAAAGGCAGGTAAAGAGTAGAAACTGGGAAAGGCAGGAAGGGAGAGGAAAAGAGTGATATCCACCAACAATTTAATTTCTCTACTGGTTACAGAGCCTGGCAGTCATGTTGGTTCGCTGGAGAGGGAGTCATAGCTCCCAGTAGCAGCCATGAAGTAACCACATCTCCCTCACCTCTCTGCTGGGGCTGTTATTGGGTTGGGGTGGACTGGATCACCGCCTGGAGGCTGTTTTGAATGGACTCTCCCTGCATTGGGATCTGCAGGGAACCCCCCAGCCCCTGCCTCCAAACCCTTCCCTTGCCTTTACTGTGCAACTGCTTCCACAGCTCCACCAGCCACCCCTGGATACAAGTACATATGTTAGCTGCAGTGCACATTTCTAATCTTTACCCCATTTCCCACACTGCTTTCAATGCCTGGAACTTCCTCCACAAGCACATACAATCTGCTACCTGCTTAGCTTCAAATCTCTCCCCAAATCCTGCCAGCTCTGTTAAATTTTCCCTAATCCTCACCCTCAGATTATTTTATGATGCTTCCCCATAAGGGATTTTATCTTTCAGGATCTTCCTCATACCTCTGTGACTAAAGTAAGCATATCCACCTGCAAGTTCTCAGATTCATGAATGTATCCCCATCACTCTCTTTGCCCCTTCCCTTATCTGACCTCCCTTGCCCATCTTGGAATGTAAGTTCCTTAGGACAGTGGGTGCAGCCTGGAGCCCCAGAGCAGGTGTGTCAGTGACCCAAGCCAGAGTTGCATGTACCATGGGTTTGACTGCGTTCAGACAGACAGCCTGGTAGGTAGGGGAACTAAGTGTGCAGGAGGCATGACTTCCTCTTGGGCAAAGAACCCCACGGCTCAGGAACACATCAACAGGTGAGTCAAACCCCCGATCCGACCTGCTCTTGCTCCACTCACAACTCCATGCCCCACCCAGGAGCCCACCCCTAGCCAAGAGCCAAGCTGCTCTGGGAACTCTGTCAATCAAATACAGCTGCAGCTGTAACCCTTTACTTCCCACAGCCCTGGGAACAAGCCCCTGCCCAGCATCACAACCCCAGAGTGGCAGGGTACCCCATGATTCTCACACAATGGGACAACTGTAGCTGCCAAGCTGTGCAGTATCTCTGAACCAGGAACAGGTGGATTTCCAACCCCCTTTGACCCTGCCCATCCAAAACAGGGCGTGTGGAGGTGTGCAAGGGTGCCCACCCAAACCAGAATGTGTGTTCATGTGGAGGTGTTCAAGTTGAGTTTGGAGAATGTGTGGCAAACCTGCCTCCAAGTTTTTTCCATTTTAAAACTTCCTAAACTTCCATGAATTAATAATTTTGCAAAACAAACAAATCTGGTGTATTCATCTATTTCCCAAGAGACCATCTGCAGCAGGTGCATGAATGCATGGGAATGGGTGAAGTAATTTAATATGTTACCTTGCATATGCTGTACATACCGATAGATCCATCAAACATATGTGCCTCCTACTAAAGTCAACATACTACACTGAAGCATGAGTGTCGGTGTGATCTGATCCTTTATTTACTGCAGAGCAAAGGTAGGTTAAGTAGGTCTAGTAGAAGGATTTGAATCTGGATTAGGCTCAAAATTGAATGTAAATGTAATAGTTATATCATGAGGTTAACAACACTATAATATAGAAGGATATGTGTAGACAAATAAATGAAGATCTTGATATATGTCCTAATGTAAGAATTGATACCCGGTGCCATTAGAGAAGACTATATGCTTAATCTATAAAATAAGGGGTGGGCGATACTTACCCAAATTAGTGGTGGAGGAGTGCTGTGGGGGATATGGTCCAAATTTGGAAACCCCTTGGCTAAGCAGTCACTTACTTCTAGTTATGTGAGTAACTAATCACCTGTCGAATGAAGTAGTTTTAAGGGCTAGGTTGTCTGTTGCTGAGTGTCAGGATCAACTCCAGGTGATAGTGGAGATAGGATAAAGTTTATGACCAGGAGTTGGATTGGAGACAGGACTGAGTCCAGTCAGAAGAAGCAGGGGCGTAGCTACCATGAAACAAGGAAACTCAGTTGAGCCTGGGCTGTGGACTCTGGGAGGGGCAAACAGTTTGAGCACTGCTAGGAAATTTTCAGAGCGGGTGGAGGTGGAGTGCTGGCTCACTCTGGAAACTTTCTAGCAATACTCAGGCTATTTGTGTGTGTTGCTGGCTTGCAGCAGTGTTCCCAGTTGGGATCCCTCTAGTGTGGTACCATCCTGAATTTGCACACGCTCTTTATCTCCCCCTGCTTCTACCTGGGGACCTTAGGAGACCTCATCATTCACTAGGGGATGAACCCAGGCCTGCCACAATCTTGCTATGCCCCTGAGGAGAAGATCGATGATCAGGTCCAGGAACACAGGAAATGAGAGAGACAGGATCAGAGCTGAACAGGCTCAGACTCAGAACAGGAACAGATCAGGAATGGGGTCGAAGCAGAAGCAGGGGAGGTACAGAAAAGGATGAGGCCAGACTCATACAGTGGCAGAAGCAGGAAGTAATGACATTGTTCCACCCAGTTTCTAGGGATGTGCCGGAGGGAACATTTTTTATTTTTTATATGTCATTTATGTTTAAAATTTCATGTCCCATTCATTTCAATTAGCAAGGTTATTCCATTCATTTCAATGGTCATTCCCTTGTATGGCTTCAATTTGCCAATATAGTGGTTTTAAGGTGGTTTTCTGACACTTTCCCATCCCCAAACTGTGGCTGAGAACTGTTAAGTGCTCCATTCATTAGGTGACTCCCTCTGTAGGCACAGTGCCCACTTCCCAGTCTCTCTCTCTTCCCCCCATTTTGCACACGCACCCCACTGCCCTCTCTCTCATTGAGGCAGAGTATAGGCATTCTCAGCAGCAACAGTGTGCAGGCACTCTCATAAGTGGCTCTAATGCTTAAGTGTCCCCCCCCTCCCCCATCGATTTGAGAAGTGATTGGCAGGCATAAGAGAGAGACAATGTGGCAGACAATAGTTGGGAATAAGAGTATCAAGTTCTGGACTGAAAAATGAATGGCTTTGGGGGGTATAAATGTCTATTTCTGAAATGGAGGACTAGAATCTGCTAATCAATGTGCTTTCCCCTGGCAGCCCCCCATGGCTGGAACTCCCTCCCTGAACACATTTGCTTGGTTTCCTCCCTCCAAATCTTCAAATCCCTCCTCACAATCCACCTCTTCCATCAAGCTTACTTTGGATCATCATTCCCCTCGCCCCCTCGCCGATTTATCCTGAATCATCGTATCTTGTGTAACATGAAATGAGTAACTAAACCTTTGTAACTATGCCAAGCACATGCACCTGAGACCTCACAAGTTCTTGTATGTATCCTTGTCTCTTCCTCTCTCCCTACCCACTCCCATATCCCCTTGTCTGTCTTAGATTGTAAGCCTGGTAGGGCAGGGGCCGTGTCTCTTTCTTACAATTGTAAAATACAAGGTATATTGCTGGTGCTATATAAATGCTTAATGAATAATAAAATAAAATAATAATAATGATTAATAATAATTAATGAAGCTAACAGCAGTCAGATAAAGCAGCTGTGTTATGGGACTTTCTTTACTATTATACTATATTGGGCCCGGACTTGACCGAAACGTCTTTGGGTTCAATGTTTCCAGGCACATATACACAAAAGAGACAAGAGGGTCTCACCACCTCTATTGATGTAGTGTTAGACTTGTTCTGAAGTCTCTCTTTAACACTACTATTAACACCACAGTACTTAGTTAAGAGGATCTCGCCACCTCTTATTCAGTCTTTTATCTGATTGCCTGCTTCCCCATAGTATCTAGTCACTGGCATATTAGAACCATTCACACAGACATACAACAATAAGGAGGTTCATGTCCTTATCCAGGACCTGGCTCATGAGGTAGGTAATGGTTTACACAATCATACCTGTGGGGTCACGAGGTTCCACCTGATTGGCTTTAGTCTCAGACCTAGTCCACAGTTGTTTATACATTCATTTTACCAATTTGGATACTGTATTTAATTGAAGACAGATACCGGATGAACTAGACATATATTGTCAAACTTCTTATTGACTCATTAGTCCCATAAGATTTATAATATCTCTGGAGTGATCAGTTCCAGAGACCTTTAACAATAAGGGATTCTGCTGACCATTAACATGATTTGAGGACACCAACTGAGTAACAAGGATATATGTATTTTATTATATGGATAAATTAATGACTTGTTTGTTATACAAACATCTTAAGTCCTATAAGTTCTAAATCATACAAATCTCTTAATTCCTATAAGTTTTAAATCATACAAATCTCTTAAGTCCTACAAGTTTTAAAATCAACCCAACATCTTACATCTTATAAGTTCTATGTTCTTATTGTCTAAAGTCTATCTATTCCATTCATACTCACTCAGACACACATTTGGACTGGCCAGGTCCAAAGTAGTCTCGTTGAAAAGACTCTGAGAGTTGATGTCTTTCGCGCAGGAGACAGGGACCCAGTCTGTCTGTCAGTGGGTGGGTGTCTTATTCTTATACAGTACTTTTCTGATTATTCTGCTCATTTGGCAGCGATCCAGGGGCTTTTTGACCTTGCAGGCAGCATTTTCCCTCGATTCATTGCGTTGTCATAAGATGCATTCTGCTACTTTCCAAGAACAACTTTAAAAAAAACACCAGGTGTTTTTGGAGAGTCACAGTCCACGCCCAAGAACCTTAAAACCACTTCCTGGCCATCAGGGTGAGGTCTCTTTGGTGCTTTCCACTGCCCGTGTCCAAGAACCTCGAAACCATCTTTTTGACCATCTGTCTTCTTTGGGTCTTTATTTTTAGGTGCTTTTCTTCTGCCCGATTTACAACAGCATGCTTCATTGCTTTAGCCAAACATTTGTGGCTTGTTTAGGCAGAGCAGTTTCGAAAGACATCTTCTGCTTGCCATTTACAGCAGTTTTGGACATGCTCTGTTGCTTCAGCAAAAATAACCTCTAGCTGCTTGCCATGTATAGCGGTTTCGGGCACCTGTCTTCTAGTCAGACTGTCTTTTTGATTTCTTCTTTTCTAACTTCTTTGGTCATCGGTCCAAGAGTCTTGCTTCGGCCTGTCTACCCTAAGATCATGCATTCAAAACTCAAGCACCCTAAACGTTGTCTATCAGCTGCAGTGCATCCTATAGCTTTCAGAATACCCTCACCCCACTGGCCATGGTTGACTACTCCAAGTTCTGGCACCACCGAACATGTGTTTCATTATGTCTTAGTGATCCCAATTGACCTGCAGGGATGCCAGTCATGATCTCCCAATTTCTTCACTTTTCCCCTCCCCACTGGCTTGAATTGATACACTGTTTGTTTTGCCTCAACAGCATCACTTCAGGCACTGTCGGACAAAGCAAAAATTCATTTTAAAAAAGTGTTGTTTTCTGTTTACCTTAAACAAAATTACACAATTTTGTTTAAGTTAAACAGAAAACATAAATGAAATGCACACCCCTACCAGTTTTCTGTCCTTATTGGATTAACCTACATATTGGGCTGGAGACAATCAGGAAACAGAATGGGTTCTGCAAAGGACTAGAATAAAGGCCTTTTAGCAGGTTCTGGATCAAAATCAAAGTGTGGTAATGGAGCTTCCGAGCAGGCCACCATACTAGAGCCCTGGAGAACCCAGTTTAAGACCCTTTTTCCTTCTATGCTTAATGGTAGGGTGGCAAAGGTCACTATGTAAATGCTGTGCCTTATTAATTACCCTCAATAATCTAGGCTATTTTATGGCTAATAAAATGTGTGTGTACTTCCACACTTTTAATTATTTAGTAAACTATCAATTAATTCAATGAAACTTTGAGACAAAAATGTTTACCTTGCATTCACAACTTTGGAAATTAGCTAGCCCATCATAAATAGTCAGTGTAAGTTCACAAGTAGTCAATATGGACCAATGTTCCCAACAATGTTCTTTCAATTTATTTCCCCACCCGTTTTGGAGTGGCAGTTGGGGGAGGAAGGAGGTCATTTGTGCATGGGAAAAGGCCATTTTGGGTAAGGGCAGTTCCATTGTGCATGTGCAAAATGG
>QEPC01007344.1:1533765-1548207 GCA_003113815.1 Sphenodon punctatus
ACAAAATGGCTGAAGCCACTTTTATTTTGCCCTACCAGCCAATCAAAACTTGCCATCTGGCTTACCATCACTCAGCTGTACCCTCCCAAATCCCCATCCTACCAAATAGGGCACTAAGTTTCATTTCTAGAATAAGCTCAACTGTCCACCAGCCCCCCAAGCATGCAGCGGTTTCAGAAGTTTCTGAAATTTTCCGAATGGCCTTGGTCTTTAGAACATCAGACTTTCCAAACTAAACACTGTAATTTTTGACAATTTCTGAAATTTTCAGAACACCGAGTTACAGTCCTAGTATAGTGTTAGGTCCATGACTGCAGCTCTGATTTCTGATTTTTTGGACTTGACCCTATTCCAGATGCTGACTACAGTTCTACACTGCCTCTAGTTCTGTCCTGGTATCTATTGCTAACACTCCTGATCCTGCAAAGAATTAGCCTGGTCCTGACTTCCCCCATCCTGACTACCTAACACTGTCATATGTGTAAACAGTAATCTTTCCCAGGATTGATCACTGCCTCCTCTGGTCAATCAGTCTTCCAGGTGTTCTTTGATACTTGTTGAACCTGGAACATCAGATTATGACAGTGGCTAGGAGCTCTTTTTACCAACTACATCTGGTAAGTAGGATACAACCTTGCCTATCTGATTCAGAACTGGCCATCATCATCCATGCTTTCATAACCTTGAGGATAGTCTATTGTAATGTTCTCTAAATGCCAAATGAGGCTTCCCTTGAAGACTTTTCAGAGACTGGCTGGTGCAGAATACATCGCTGACAGGAGTGGGTCTCCGAGAGCATGTTATGACAGAGCTCCAAAGTCTGTACTGGCTGCCAATAATGTTCCAGGCACAATTCAAGGTGCTGGTTTTGGCCTATAAAGCCCTCAACAGCTTGGACCCTGCATATTTAAAAGTCTACCTTCCCTCCTATTTTCCATTGTGCACTGATTGGTCAGCCATTGGTGTCCTCTTGTAATTTCCATCATTTCACCATGTCCAGTCAACACAGACACACAGAGGGGGGTGGGGGTGGTGTCATTTGGGCATATGCAAAGAGGAGGCACATTTGGCTCCAGCTCTGCTCCATCGGTGCTACAAAAAGGCCTAAAAATAAAGACTGCTGGCAAGGAACTTAATAAAAAAGGCAGGAAGCTGCACCGGAATTCCAGGGGCATTATTATTATTAGTATTATTTTATTATAAACATTTATATAGTGCAGGTCATGTACCTGGCACTGTACAGAACATAGAAATAGACTTGGTCCATGCCTGTGGCTTACAATCTAAAAGACAAGGAGGGGGAGACAGGGAGAGGGGATAGTGGGAGAGACAGGGAAGAAGACAATTTAAAAAAGGTGATAATATAATATTAAATCATTTTATAAAACTCGCAGCACCAGGCCTTCCCAACAAGAAATGACAACGCCTAAAATAGTGGACAAAGAAGCAGCACCAGAGCCCAGCACACAAATGAACTCTGAAGAAGTTGTTGCAATGTTCCAGGCTCAGCTACAAGAATCCAAGGAACACCAGGACATTCTTAAAACAGATCTAGACAAGGTAAGCTGGACTGTGGGAACTATAAATAATAAATTAGATGCTCTTACAAAGAGGGTGGATGAAGTAGAACAAAGAGTGGGAGATCAGGATGACAGAAGTGTGGAAACCAATATCAGAATAAAACAATTGGAAGATGCAGTCTGTACCCTCACTGCAAAAACAGAAGACCTATAAAATAGGTCCAAAAGAAACAACCTTCACATTATGGGGGTCTCTGAGGGAGCTGGGCAGCAGATAATACAAGTGATTTGATGAAAAAAGTATTTCATGAGCTGTTCCCAGAAAATCCCTAATTTCAAGAAGTATAAATCGAAATGGCCCATCGTTCATTAAGGCCCAAACCTAAATAACAAGATCCCCCTTGGGCAATTATAATCAAATGCCTCAGAATTGTAGGTAAAGAAAGAATCTTGAGAGCTGCTAGATTAAAGAGAGACCTGCAGTATGAAGGTAGAAAAAAATTCCATCTACCCAGACCGTGCTTTTGTGACAGTAAACAAAGGAAGGATGGTTTAAACAAATGGACAGCCTCAATAAAAGGTCATTAAGGCCCAAATCAAACATCTAGAAAAACGTACATTTATCCATAATGGGAAAAGAAGAATCTTCAACAATGAGAGTGAACTGGATTATTACATCCACACTAGTCTGCAATATGCGGGAAGAAACAGAGAACATATACGGCAATGAGAAGACAACACAGTAGAACCAGCAGGGACACAATCTTCTACCTAATCCCAACTGGATATGCATTTCCTAAACGAGGTCTTGATAAAGAGATAAGCAGAATCTTGATTGATTAAGATATCAGTAAAAACTGAGTTTTTGAAAATGTGAGTTGTTATAAAGGTGATTCATTTAGTTGAAAGTTTAGAGGCTTCTTTAGATTGTTGTACTATGACTGCTTCCCCCATGTAATTGGGACTCTGTTAAAATATAAGAAAAAAGGTGGATGTTGTAAATTGAAATATTCAGTTGTATATGTTTTATGTGTTTTGGCATGATAACTTTTCATAGTTAGCCATGCTCACTGACTACATGTATATACCTGGAGACCCATAGCTGCACTTCTGACAATACTCCAGAAGGTTGCATGCATATTCTTTATACACTGACTAAATTTATAAACGTAGGCAATAGTTAAAGGTAATTATAAAACAACAATGGTAGTGGTAGCGAGATAGTCACATCTTTATGACACCAATGGTATGCCCCCTCAAACAGAAGGAAAATTCCTTCAAATTAATTCAATTTGTGTTCAAATTCTAATTTTGTATTATCCTATCTTTCTTATGAGTTAATAAGGGATTCAATTCATTTAGACAGAATTAAAGTAAATACAACATGCATTTCCAAATGTCATGGCCTTAGCCAAATTAAATTTCTTCAAGAAAGGATTAAGATGACATGGGAAACCACACCAAGATGAATTAGATTTCATAATTTTTGATCATGGCTGAACTTACATTAGGGACATTCAACATGAATGGGCTAAACTGCTCTGTTAAATGCAAAAAAGCATGGAAATATATTCTAGAAAAGAATTTAGATGTGTTCACAGTACAGGAGACACACTTACTAGCTAGGGATAACTGAAGATTTAAACACAAAAAATATGACTTTTTTATTGCAATGCTGGGGAAAAAAACATGCTGGGATAGCAATTACCAATTGCTACTGCATCAAGACTCTCTTTTAAACTTATAAGAGAAATAAGTGACTTTGAGGACAAATACCTTGTTCTGATCTGTGACACAGAAGAAGGAAGCTTATATGCCCCCAACAACAACACATTAACATTTTAACAAGAATCAATCCCTAAAATGATGTCCCTCGCTAGATGAACATTATTTCTCTGTGGAGAATTAAAGGGTATTTTCAGACGTTATGAGATCACACTCAACACAGTCAATTCCCTGTGGTGGGGAATGCCCTCGTAATGTCTGTTGGGGAACCGGATTTTCCCCCCCAGATGTTACCCACACTCAATCCCCGCCAGGAATCACATTCACCATGTGATCGGCTGAACCCGTGGGGCCGGCGCCAGTCGCGTGGTGAATGAGATTCCTGGTGGGGATGAAGGGGCCCATCACGTCTGGATGGCGATCATAGCCCGGAATCCCCACCAGGATTCTGGGCCATGGTCATTTTGGACGGGCGCTGCAGCCACATTGGCTGCGGCACCCGCCTGTCTCCCCAGAGGGTGGGCAGTGGGGAGCATGGGGGGGGTGGGGCAGGGGCGTGCAGCCACACATTGCGCCGCACAGCCCTGCCCCCTCCCTGATCCCCCGTCGGGATCCCCAGGCATGTCTGTTGGCTGTGCCAGAGTGATCCCGGCAGGGAATCCAAGGGTTGTTTCCGTGACGGGGTGAATGCTGCCCCGTCACGTCTGAAAATACCCAAAGTCACCCTTAACTAGATAGATGAAGGGGCAATCCTCTAGACAGACCACAGAAAGAAATAGCTGAACTTGTTGGAAGTGAGGTGCTTATAGATATATGGAGGACACTGCACCCAAAAGAAAGAGATTACACATATTATTCATATAAGTATAAGACAAACTCTAGAATAGACTATATATTCATGAACCAACCAGTGGATAAAAACATTACACAATGTTTTATACAGTCTAATTTGGTATCAGATCACAGTTTTATAATCCTCAACAAAACAAGGTAGGTAACAGATACAGACAAATCAGGTGGTCATTGTCAAAATACAGTTTATTAAACACAATTATCAAAGAGAAGATACAAGAAAAATTCAAAGAATATATAACATTCAGTGATCTGCCATGAAATCCCCAGAAATCCTCTGGGAAATGGCCAAAGCGGTTTTGAGATGGCTCCACATTTCTGAATCAGCTCACTGAAAAAGAGAAAAAAACAGAACAAATCAATGAATTAAACTTAAAGGGTAATTTCAGATGTACTGGGTGTCCAGGTCCAACACACTGAAACCTGGACTGGGATCCAGTCCGTGTTCAGGCCAGCCGTCCTTTAGACATGCCAGCCTGATCACAGTGGGGAATCGGGGAGGGGGCAGGGCTGTGTGGTGTGATGTGCAGCCATTCAGCCCCACCCCCCCAGCTTTCATGGCTGCCCGCCCTCAGGTAGACGGGCAGGTGCAGTGGCCAATCAGGCCGCTGCGCCCGATCCCATCCCGTGGTTGGGACCTGATTCCAGGACAGGACTGGGTAACAGTCGTTACCTGTGGCCATTCCAAGCCCCATCCTGGATCATGGCCAACCTAACCACAGTACTGGAGGTGAGGCCGACCTCACCTCCAGAAGCGTCATCAATTTGATTCGAGCCGGGTGTTCACTGTGGTGAACATCAGGCCAAGAGCAAATAGACATGCACGGGATCACTGCCACCACACCAAATCCATTGTGGTTCAGTGTGCTTAGCAGCAGTCCCGTCATGTCTGAAAATACCCAAAGTTACGACAATTAGAAGGCATTTTAAAAAGACACCCTCAGAAAAAATAAAGAAATAATAACTAGAGACCTTATAAACACACCTGAAATTAAAATAAATCAGATAAACAAAAAAGCAATAAAGCTGATAGGGCATTAGCATGGCAGGTTAAGAAGAAAAAAATAAAAGCCATTTTTTTAAAAAAAATTGACCCTCACTACTAACCAATTCTACATGGTAAAAAAAAAATACAAAAAGGTATAACTTCTTCCAAGAACTTTATACAACCACAAACCCCACCCCCCAAAAGAAATACTTTCCCTTTTACATAAACTTTCGCTCCCAGAAATTTCTCCCACTCAGCTGGCCATGCTGAACAAATCTATATAACAAGAAGAAGTAGACAGAGTAATTAAAAATCTGCCTAAAACAAAACCCATGACCCTGATGGGATACCCCCTGAATTTTATAAATGTTACTCTGGACTTATATGCTCAATTTTGACAGACGTATTCAAGTCCTTCCTAGAGAAAAAGGAAATGGCAGAAACCTTCTACATGGCCAACATCACTGTATGCCTTAAACCAGGCAAGGACCTGAACATGTACGGAGGCTATAGATTTTAAACTATTTACCAAAATATTAGCCACTACACTAGGGGAAGTAATAAAAACAGTCATAATGCCAGATCAAACTGGCTTCATACTCCACCTCTTAGGGGTTGATAATATCAGGAAGGTAATCAATAGGATATATTATAATAACCAAAATAAAATAACAATTGTTTTAATATCCTTTGATGCTGACAAGGTTTTTGACAGGGCGGAGCATGATTTTCTTTACCTTACTTTACGTAAGATGGACTTTGTTGGTCCATTTCTGGAATGGGTCAAAATAATTTATAAAACAATTTTCGGCTAATTTGATAATCAATGGGGAAATAACACAATTTATTAAATTAGGTCGTGGAACTAGACAGGCATGCCTGCTTTCACCTCTCCTTTTCGATATCATGTTAGAGCCCTTGGCCGCCGCTATTTATCAAAACCCTCAAATTAATTACTGGCATTAAAATTAAAGTTCAAGAGTACAAAACAGCAATGTATGCTGATGAAACAATGATCTTCCTTACAGACCTGGAAAGATCAATTCCAGAACTGACCTCCCTATTAGACCCATTTGGTAAGCTCTCGGAATACAAAGTTAACATTAAAAAAACTGAGGTGTTTTTATTTAATGACCAAAATTTACATAGAGGTAACTTGGAAAAAATTATTCCCTTTAAAATTCAACACAGAACTATAAAATACTTGGGCATATATTTGCCCAAAAAAACATACGAAGTCTATACAAACTGAACTTTCTGCCCCTCCTAGAAGAAACTAAAGAAAAGGTAACAAAATTGTCTAGTTTAACCTGTTCTTGGATGGACAGGATAAACTTGATAAAAATGATCATCTTGCGAAAACTAATATACACAATAATGGCCCTCCCAATTGAAATCCCCCAAGATTTTTACACTAAATACAATAAATTAATGTCATCACTCATCTGGAAAAGCAAGAAGCCTAGAATTTGAAGAACAGTATTATATACACAAAAACAACAAAGTGGAGTAAACCTCCCAAATATAAAATTATATATCTGGGCCTCTGCTTTAGATGCAATTAACTCATGGATTGCAGAATTAAAAGAACCTGAATGATTTAACATTGAGAAAAACATCTTACAAATTAATAACTTCAAAGAATTCATTTTAGGAAAATTATCTACACAAAAGCAAGCAAAAATTATACACCCTTATATCAATCCGGCAGTTAAGATATGGACAACCTGCAGATATAAATTACAAATCATAGAGGGTAGGACCCCTTACTCACCCATTTTGGACAACACCTAAAAACAGGGGACTTGGATAAAAGAAGTAAGCAAACAGGTGGAAGCAAAAAGGTTGTTTTAGAGGAGCACAACTTTTCAATAATCTAGGGAGGATCTTGAAACAACGTTGAAAGAAAAAATCAACTTCCTGATATATGCTAGACTGTGCAGTATTTTTAAATAACAATGAAGACAGGGAATTCTACAGCAGGAAACCTCATGTACTTGAGGTAATCCTATTTGGCAAAGTTCCAGATAAGTCTATAATATCCACATTGTACAAGTGCCTACAAAAATGTACACAAACACCTGATTGGTTTTTAAAACAGTGGGAAAAAGAACTACAAGTATTATTTTCAGAAAAGGAACACTGAGCAGTGTGGCAACACACGCATAGATGTGTTCACTTTTTATTTGTTAAAGAACTGCAATTAAAATTGACATTAAGACTGTATTTAACTCCTGAGAAAATTCACAACATCAGTAAAGACTATCCTGAAACCTACTGGTGTGGCTGTGGCCAAACCAGCACATATTTCCATTGTTGGTTGTCCTGCGCCAACATTTACTTGCTCTAAAGATATATGTTCTCATCTAATGGACATCCTTGGCATCGAACTGCCTATGACACAACAAGTTGCTCTGCTGGGCTTATTTCTGGACACCCTGTCACGGGGAAGGGGGGGGGAAAGGGGAGGAAAGTATTGCCAAGGCAAGGGGACTAGTTGCCCTACCACCACTCGCTTTCCCAGGAGGCCCTACACTCTGCCTGGCTCGTGAGGTTTGCTTGGAAGGAATAAGCCAGTCAGGATATTGTGGTGGCCCTTGAAATCTCCAAGAGATTAGGCCTATATCATCAAAGGGCGCCGAGCAATTTATGCAAGAGGGTACCTCCTCTCCACTACGCACCTCCCACTTACCACGCTCGCTGGAGGGGGAAGGGAAGATTGTGCTGGCATGTGGGGGGAAACACGGGGGAAGGTCCCAGGAGACAATGACATGGGAAGGGTCGCACTCAGCAAGGCTAGGGAAGGATAGTCAGGGTCCCAGGAAGAGGGGGAGGGAACTAATGCCCCCAGACCCACAGGTTCCACACTCACGCTGTCTCACTCACTCAGTCACTCACTCAACTCTGGGGAAATACACAAGGAATCACTCGCAGCTTCACACACAGTCTAAGAAGCACAAAATACAGAAGGGGACAACAACAAGAACACTTAGCTACTGCACTCGCTCCACTTTCTCCAAGTCAACAGGGGCCCAGTCTTGAACAGATCACTGGTGCTGTGTCTCCTCCAGCGCCGGTGTATAAGGCTGAGGTGTCACCCCTACGTCACGCCTGGAGCCGCAACGAGCGGCACAGCTGAGCTGGCCCCGCCCCTGCACTCTGCATGGTGGTGGGGAGGGGAATCTCCAGGGAAACTTGTTGCAGCGGCTGCCTAGCAACCACCTCATCATCGTGTGCCCCGTGGGGCTGATCAGGTACATCCGGAGCGGGGGGCAGCCGGGGCTCCTGCGGCATCATCTGTGTCCAGGTTCCGTGCTGGGGGGTGGCCCTGGCAGGTGCCTCTGGCAGTATCCCCCCCACGAGCCCCCCGGCCAAGGGTCCACAAGGGTCTCGGTTTCTCTGGGTGGCGTTGGTGAAACAGTCTAGTGAGACGGGGAGCGGAAACTAGGGATGCCGGTTCCCAGGAGAGATCGTCTGGGCCAAACCCCATCCAATCAACTAGATAGTGAAGGCGGCCACGCCGAATTTTGGAGTCCAAGATGGCTTGGACTTCATAGGAGCCATCCCCAGAGATCATCGTCAGAGGTTCTGGTATTAGGCCCGGCACCTGGGATGCGCTATGGGCCTTTTTAAAAAGGGAAATATGGAAGGTGGGGTGAATATGAAGTTGTGGGGGAAGTTGTACTTTGAATGTAATGTCATTTATCCGTTCAACAATAGGGTAGGGGCCCATATATTTATCGTCCAATTTCCGCGAAGGACGGTCAGAAGGGTAGTGTCGCCGGTCTATCCACACAAGGTCTCCAGGTTGAAGAGAATTCCCTGCACAACGGTGTTGGTCGACATTCTGTTTATATCATTGCCTTGATTCTGCCAACGTAGTCTGGGCAAGATGTTGATTCTGGTGGATTTGTTGCACCATGCTGCCAGCAGCTGGGATGTGAGTAGTAGTCAGATCCGGAAGTCCAATCTGGGGATGGTACCCATAGGACATATAGAAAGGTGAATTGCCTAGGGAGGCGTTGAGGGTGTTATTGTGGGCAAAATCTGCCAGGGGGAGCAACGTGTACCAATCGTCTTGCAGGTAATGTATGTAACATCTTAAAAATCGTTCAAAGTCTTGGTTGATCCGTTCCACCTGCCCATTGGCCTGTGGATGATAGGCAGTAGTAGGTTTCAACTGGACCTGTAGGGCAGTAAACAAGGCTCTCCAGAATCGAGATACGAACTGGGTGCCTCTATCACTAATTAGTTTCAAAGGCCATCCGTGCAGATGGACAACATGTCGGATGAACAGGAGTGCGGTTCGCCGTGCTGACAGTAGTCCCTTGCAGGTGATGAAATGTGCCATCTTTGTGAAGTGGTCCACTACTACACAGACTTTTGTGTGCCCCCGAGAGGGGGGGGTAAATCTACTATAAAGTCTATGCCTATTCATTGTCAAGGGCCTCGGGTAGGTTCCGACAACTGCAACAGGCCTTGGGGGGCTTGTCTAGGGACTTTCATATGACTACAGGTGACACACTGGCTTACGTATTGCTGCACGTCTTGTCAGAGTGATGGCCACCAAAATGAATGGTGAACCAGGTGGTAAGTTTGGTCTTGTCCTGGATGTCTGGCGAGGGGCGCATCATGGTGGTCCCATAGAATTAGGGGTTGGCAGGAAGGGGGAATGACAACACGACCTTGTTTCTTGAGGAGCCCATCTTGTTGGACATAGGATGAATTGAGGGGCGGTTGCAATTCTTGTGCTGTTGAATCAATAAGATGTCTCTGCATTATATGGGTGGTGGAGAATACTTTGGTGTCCAATATAGATCCCTTTTGAGTTTTTTCCTCATTCCCACCGTCATGGTAGCGGGACAAGGCATCCGCTAGAACATTTAATTTCCCTGGCCAGTATTGAATGGTGAATGTGAAACGCACAAAGAACAGGGCCCACCGCGTGTGTCTGGCATTGGTAATTTGTGCCGTTTGAAGATAAGTAAGGTTCTTATGGTTGGTCACTACCATGACAGGGTGGCAGGCACCTTCGAGGTAGTGGTGCCATGTTTCAAAATCCGCCTTGATGGCTAGCAATTCCCGATCTAGAATTGAATAATTCTGTTCCGCCGAGGACAGTTGGCGGGAGTAGTAAGCACAGGGAAGCATTTGTTGTTGCGGGGGTGAGGCTTGTAGCAATACTGCTCCCAGAGCCTTGTTAGAGGCATCTGCTTCTACCTGAAAAGGTTGATTAAAATCTGGATGACGCAGGAGTGGGGTTGAAAGAAAGGCTTCTTTTAATAGCTGAAAGCTACATTGCTGTTCCATTCCCCATAGGTAAACTTGGTCTTTCTTTAGCAGCTGCATTAAGGGATGGTAAGGCAAGCAAATTGAGGAATGTACTGACGATAGTAATTCACACTTCCCAAAAAAAGTTGCAGGGTCTTAGTGAGCTTGGGTGGAGGCCAGGTTCGAATGACCTCTACCTTTCACTGATCTATCTGGATACCTGAGGACATAATCACAAAGCCGAGGAAGTCTATTGATGTCAGGTGAAATGCACACTTTTAGAGCTTACAGTACAATTTGTGTGTCTGAAATCACTGAAGAACTTGTTGCACATGCTGTATGTGCTGCGTGTGGGTCGTGGAATAAATTAAAATGTCATCGAGATATGCGATCACGAATACATCTAGAAGGTTGCACAATATATCGTTTATAAAATGTTGAAAGGTGGCGGGGGCATTAACGAGGCTGAAAGGCATCATCAGGTATTTGAAATGTCCATACCTCGTTCAGAAGGCCATCTTCCATTCATCTCCCTCTCGCACTCGCACAGATTATAGGCTCCTCGCAGAGATAGCTTCATGAATATTTTGGCACCTTGAAGGCGATTCAATAGCTCTGGGATCAGCGGTAAGGGGTACCGGTTCTTTATAGTTATACTATTTAAACCCCTGTAATCAATGCAGGGGCTAAGTCCGCCATCCTTCTTGGGCACAAAAAAAGATAGGTGCCCCTGAGGGGGAACAGGAGTGTCATTGAACCCATTTTGTAGCGCCTCCTCAAGGTAGAGGTGGAGGGTCTCAAGTTCTGGAGTAGAGAGGTCATAAATACATCCGAACGGTGGTTCCATCCCTGGACGGAGGTCAATCGGGTAGTCGTAGGGCCTATGAGGGGGCAGAACTGCCACTGCTTGCTTACTGAAGACATCGCAGTAGTGATGATATTCAGGGGGGAGTTGTGTAGCCTCTACCTGCGCGTTTTCCATGGTTACGGCTATTGAATTTCATCTCAGGGCGGGACGCAGGCAGGTCCGCATGCAGTACTCCGACATCAACTGCAGGCGGCTATGCTTCCAAGAGATGTGGGGGTCATGGAGCTGCAGCCATGGTAATCCCAATATGACTTTGAATACAGGGGTACAACCAACATCAAAGACAAGGAGTTCTTGATGATTTCTGATGGTACATCGCAGAGGCTCGGTTTGCTTAGTAATAGGACCGGACACTAAGGGGGAGCCATCTATGGTATGCACGAGTTCTGGGGTTGTCTTGATGTCCAGCAGGACCCGTCGGGATATAGGCAGGCCCAGATCTAAAAGGTTACTGGACGCGCCCAAGCCACAAGGGCCCATACCACAAAGGAGCGACTTTAGTGGAGCGCTATCGTTAAAGGGACACAAAGGTGAGTCCCCTGCATGGGAAAGGAGGGATTTTCTTTTCTGGCCGGAGCGGCCCCTGTCCACTCCGGCTGCTGTTGTTTCCCCCTTCTCATTGTACAGAGGCAAGCGCGGGGCAGGACAGGATGAAATGTGAGGCGTCCCCACAATAATAGGAGGCGCGAGACTTCGGCCTTCATTCCCGTTCCTCTGGTGTAAGGGGACCTCGGGCAGCTCTGATCTGCATTGCCTCAGGGTCTACGGCCCTGGCACCTTCCGTTTTCAGCAGTGCACAGGTGGGGGCTCGAGGTACATATGTGTGATAGTCCTGTCGTCATTCCCATCATCGCTCTGTTAGTCTATCCTCGATTTGTAAGGTGAGTGTTGCTAATTTCCCCCAGGTATCCAGAAGGTTGGTGAAGGCCAGTTGATCCTTGAGCTCATAATTTAAAAACCTTCAAAACAGGGTGGTTAGAACATCTTCTGCCCAATGTAGCTCAAGGGTGAGCTGTTGAAAATAGCGAGCTGTTGAAAACGGCTATCATACTCAAGTTCTGTGCCTTTTGTTTGCTTAAGATTTTTGATCTGTGCCTGGGCATCTAGTTTACGATGGGGGTGATCAAAAAGTGCCGTGCATTCCTTAACGAAGTCTGCATAATTGTCCAACAGGGGGCTTTTGCTCTTCAACAGGGAAGTAGCCCAGTTCAAAGCAATTCCCCCCAGGTTCCCGATGACGAAGGCAACCTTAAGGCTATCGGTAGAGTATGTTTCAGGTTGCACAGTAAAAGTGAGGTCACATAGGGTTATAAAGCCCTGAAACGCCCTAAGATCCCCCATAAATTTATCAATTCAGGGGTCTTTAGGTTCCCGAGTGGGAGGAACTCTGGCAGGGGGAACAAGAGCCCTCGCTTGTGCCCCTAAAGGGCGTTCTGTAACTGGAATCACCCCTGCAGGGGGAGCCTTAATAGCTGCCTCTACTTGGGCCTGTTTTTCCTTAACCTCCCTCATCTCCATCACCAAGGACTGGACTGCTCGAACCAGTTCCCAAACTGCTGACCTATGTCATACTAATAAAGGATCTCCTTCCTGTCCTAGGAAGGAGGAGAGGGTTGGTGATTCTGTCATGGGGAAGGAGGGAAAAGGGGAGGAAAATATTGCCAAGGCAGGGAGACTAGTCGCCCTACCCCCACTCGCTCTTCCAGGAAGCCCTACCCTCTGGCTGGCTCGTGAGGTTTGATTGGAAGGAATAAGACCATCAGGATACTGTGGCAGCCCTTGAAATCTCTGAGACATTAGGCCTATATCATCATAGGGCACCAAGCAATCTATGCAAGAGGGCATCTCCTCTCCACTACCCACCTCGCACTCACCATGTTCTCTGGAGGGGGAAGGGAAGATTGTCCTGACATGTGGGGGGAAACACAGGAGAAGTTCCCAGGAGACAAGGAGGGGGAAGGGTTGCACTCAGCAAGGCTAGGGAAGGACAGTCGGGGTCCCAGGAAGAGGGGGAGGGGGCTAATGCCCCCGGACCCATAGGGTCCTCACTCACGCTGTCTCACTCACTTAGTCACTCACTCAGCTCTGGGGAAATACACAAGGAATCACTCGCAGCCTCACACACAGTCTAAGAAGCACAAAATACAGAAGGGGAGAACAGCAAGAACACTTAGCTACTGCACTCGCTCCGCTTTCTCCAAGTCACCACGGGGCCAGTCTTGAACAGATCACCGGCACTGTGTCTCCTCCAGCGCTAGTGTATAAGGCCAAGGCCCCGCCCCCACACCGCACCTGGAGCCTCAACGAGCTGCGCAGCTCAGCTGGCCCTGCCCCTGTGCTTTGCGCAGCAGCGGGGAGGGGAATCTCCAGGGAAGCTTGTTGTAACGGCAGCCTAGCAACCACCGCATCATCGTGCGTCCCATGGGGCTGATCAGGTACAACTGTAGCAGGGGGCAGCCGGGGCTCCTGTGGTGTCATCCTTGTCTGGGGTCCATGCCGGGGGTGGCCCCAGCGGGTGCCACTGACACACCCCTGTAATCAAAGACAGAAAAGAAACATGTCATCAACTTATCCTAGCTGTTATTCATACGATAGCAAGCTCATGGAAATCAACACAGGAACCTACTAAAATAGACTGGATCAAAAGAATATGGTATTGTATCACCATAGAAAGAATCACTGCTTGAAGGATAAACTTGAGAGTTGCTATGCTATCTGGAATCCATGCTGGACCATCATTACAGAATCTGGTTTCTCAACTACAGAAATGGACTCTATATGCCTGACTGAAATACAAAGCAAAACATAAATGTCAACTCCCCTCCCTTCTTTTTCCCTACTCTATTTTATCTTTCTTTGGATTTATTATTAACTTAACATAATTTATTTTGAATGTAATACTGAAATTTCTCAATATTAAATTTGTTTGCAAGGAGGTGAAACTAAAGACTCTTAATTCGGATTAAGAGTGTTTAATTCGGATTAATTCGGATTAAGAAGCCTGGCCTGCAGGGAGAAATCACCACCTGGACTCACCTGCTTGCTGTCGGTGCGGGGGGGGCTTGCCTGCTTCACCGCCGCTGTCATCACCACCGCCGCCGCTGCTGCCGCCGCTGCTCGCCGTTGGGGCCCGCCGCCGCCGCTGCTCTTCATCCCCGCAGGATACCTGCGGGGAACAAGAACAAGAAAGAAAGATCTGTGAGTTGGAGGTAGGGGGG
>QEPC01007344.1:1548307-1559923 GCA_003113815.1 Sphenodon punctatus
GGGGGTGCCCTCCTGGAGGTCCCCCGTGTTAAGCGGGGGGCCACGATGGAGCGGGCATTCTCGGTGGTAGGGCCGCGGCTGTGGAACTCCCTTCTGGAGGAAGCTCGCCTGGCCCCAAGCCTTTTGACATTTCGGCGGAACTGTAAGACCTGGCTGTTTGCCCAGGCCTTTGGGAGGGAGGGTGGGGGTGTGTGATTTTTAATCCCCCACCGATGTATTTATTTATTATTGGACTCTGCCCTGTTTTATTGGTATATTTTATATTTGTATTTTAAGTGTTTTAACTGTTTTATTGTTATGAGCCGCCCCGAGCTGCATTGCAGGATGGGGCGGGATAGAAATCCATAAAATAAATAAATAAAAATAATATATATTTACCACAGTGGTTGTACTAATAACGACTTATAAAATAAAATCAATTCTTAAGTAAAACAAAACACAGGTGCACAGACAGGTATTCACAGTGGCTGCCCGACAGCTTTGGAACTTCCTTCCCCTGAAGGTTAGTCAAGGTCTGAGCCTCTTCTGAAGGCAATGTATGATCTATTTATTTGTGTTGGCTTACAATGGGTGATTTCAGACGTTACGTGTCTTGACATTCACCCCGGCTGACCCACAGTCAAACACCAGTCGCGTTTGACTGTGGTGAACATGTGTTGGCTCATCGCCAGATGTGCACCACAGTCAAACGCGGCCTGTGTTTGCATTCACCACACTTCTGGACCTCCGGACACGAGGAGGTCGAGAAGTGTGGTGAAAGGCCACCACGGCCATGGTGTACGGAAAGTATCATCTGGTTACTTACTGTTTACCACGGTCAATGGGAGTCACCCCCGCCTGTGGTTGTGGCAGTGGTCGGATTGGCCACTGCCACTGCCCGTCGGAAGTGTGGAGGGCCGCCGTGGAATGTAGGGGGTGGGTCCATGCAGCAGCATGCTGTGCTGCGCAGCACCACCCCCTCCGGGGAGGGTTTTGCTTTAGACGTGATGGCCAGTCGCTTTCACCACAGGTCATGGGGTGGTTCGGACCATGGCTGGGGGCGAAGGGGCTCACGTCTGTTCGCACACCCCTTCACCCCCGACTGGTCTCAACCACCCCACAGCCCCTGGTGAAAGTGGCTGGCCATCACATCTGAAATCACCCAATGTATAAAAATACAAAAATACGCATATAAAAATAGAGAAACAACATAAACATAAAACATTTTAAAAGGTGGGAGAAGAGAGAAAGGGAGGGAACACACACACACCCTGGGAGAAGAGGAGCAAAAAGTACCCCACCCTTACCACCTCCCATAAAAATAAAAACACACCCTCAGCCATCTCCCTCACCAAAGGGAGAAGTCCGAGGCCACCCAGGCCTCTGACGGAAGGGAGTTCAACAGCCTCGGTGCGGTCACTGAGAATGCCCTGTCCATAGTCGCCCACTAGGATACTCAGGGAACTTCAAGAAAGGCACTCCCGGTTGATCGCAGGGGCCGATCCATAGCATGGGGAGTGAGGCGGTCCCACAGATATATGGGCCTCGAGCCATATAGGGCTTTATAGGTAAGAACCAGCACCTTGAATTAGGTCTGAAAGACTATAGGCAGTCAGTACAGAGAATGGAGCACTGATGTAATGTGCTCCCGGCAAACCATTCCCATAAGGAGGCGGGATGCTACATTTTACATTAGCTGCAGTCTCTGAACCATCACCAGGAGCAGCCCCATATAGAGTGCTTTACAGTAGTCCAGTCATGAGGTGATGAAAGTGTGGATGATAGTGGCCAGGTGGGAGTCTGAGATATACAGCAAAAGCCATCGCATCAGGTGTAATCGGCAGAATGTGCTCCTTGCCACAGCTCCAACCTGGACATCTAGACGAAGCTACGCATCAAGGAGCACTCACAGACTCTGAACCTGGGGAACCAGTGGGGGGGTGGGGTTGAAGCTCATCAGTGATGGGGGATGCCACACACACCACCTTCCCCACTAGCATCACCTCCATCTTTTTGGGATTCAACTTCAGTTGGCTCGCCCTCATCCAGTCCCCCACAGCCGCCAGACACTGGGTAAGCACTGAGACTGCTGGGTCTGGGTTGGATGATGATGATGATGATGATACCAGAAGTGTACTTTGGTTCATTTTTATTGTGGTTTTTTTAATAGTTAATATGTATGTTTGAATGTTTCCCTGAGCCTATTGGAAAGGGTGAGATATAAATCCAAATAAATGAATGAATCAATCAATCAATCAATCAATCCATCAATCCATCAATCAATCAATCAATAGTAACACATAACTAACACAGTCTATGTACAATTTATAGACTGAAATACATTTAAATTTCACCTTGACTAATTTTGTTTAGTCAAAAATTTTGGGGGGAGAGTGGTGGTGGGAAGAATTACAAACAATTGCTAGGGAAGCTATTCATAGCTGTATCACCTACTGATATGATTCCTCTGCCTGAGAAGCTGGCATTTTATCTATGCTCCAAACCTGGCTGATGGGATTTTTCAGGATCAGAGAAAATTTACACACATAAAATGTTTTGAGGGTAGGTTCAATTTTGGGTCTGCCAACCATGACGGAATGTCACTTTAAATCTGTCCTTACAAAATGTTGGTTATTCAAGTGCAGTCTTTGCAGGTTGCTCACATACCATGTATATTATTTCCACAAAACTACCTCGATAATGTTGAATATGACATTGTACCTATCACACCTTTTTTCAAAATTGATGGTGGATCACCTTCCCTCAGTAACAAATATAATGTTGGGGAACACTATTGGTCAGGCATGCATAATGCTCTGAAATAAAATTATTATAAAAGCCCATTCCACCCTTCACCCCCCAAAGCATTTAACATTAGGTACCTTGCATCTTTAAGACCCAATCCTCTCGTATCAAACTCATTCTACAACAGAATACACAGGCGTGCATATAAAACACTGAAATCTGAATGCTGAAAGTGGTTTTAAATGGATGTTGTTGTTACCTAGGCTTATATAGATATATCTACTGATTTATTCAACATCTTACAGTTATCTATTTAGTGGTAAAATTTACAGCTTTAATGGTAATTTTGGCAAACATCCAAGCCTTAAAAACTTTTACTAGTTTTCTGGTTTCTTGTTGTGATTTTCTCCACTTGATTTACAAGAGCCTTAAACCTATTTGAAACTATTTTTAAAAATGTGCTCCTTCTGTAGATTCTAAATAGGATCATACTTATAAATTACCTCTGTGCAGCAGAACGATACATTGAATGAGTAAACTATTTGAAGAAACATTTTCAATTTGAGAACATGTAAATAGACAGCTTTTAATGAAGCTATTCTTTTTTTTTTTTTTTTTAAATTCCAATAGATTGCTCATATCTAAATTTGATGATAGGTCCTCCTCTAAAAGATTTTCATTTACAAGCATTTCTTTAAGTTTTATACAGTAGTTAAGAATAACACAAATGGAACTAAATGCTCTCCTAGAATCCAAAAAGACCGACATGTCTAGAGTTTACAAATTATTGAGGCATAAAAAGATAAGCAAAGGAAAGTACTATATACATACTAGGATTGTAGAAATAAATGAAATGAAGATATTAAAGTGAACACAGTCTTCGTAAGAGAGAGAGAGAGAGAGAGAGAGAGAGAGACCCACATGTCCTGATCCTGTTAGAAGAGAGGAGTCTGAGCACTGCAATGAAGCCTGAGGGACCCTCCACACTTGTTGGATGCAATGAATAACAACTGTAAGATCCAATTCTGCAAAGGACATGACGTCAACAAGACACACTATCTTCTTTGAATAAACAGTGTTGGAGAAGTTGCTTGCAATATAAGGATAACATTGTGTTTTTCTCACATTCTCAACACCTGTAGCAAAGGTTTGGAGACCAAACACATGAGAATTCCCATAGCAGGAATTCTGGACCTGTGTTGGCCCAGATGGTGGCTGCCGGGTACACAGTGCAGCATCAGCCTAGGATTGGGAGCTGGGGAGTGGCATGGCAGTGGTCCGTAAAAGACAATCTGGCCTATTGAAGATATCCAGTGTCTGACTTCTCCAACAGTGTGTTCACCTAGTGTTTGAGGACTACAGTAGATTGGGGATCCTGATGATTTGCCAACCACTTCGCTGCACAGCAGACTTGTTGACTTCTCTAGCTGAGCTGGTCTTGGAGGTTGTGTTGAGTTCACCCAGACTTATTATCTAGGATGATTTCAACATACATGCTGAGGCCAGCCTTTCAGGGGCAAAGCAGGAGTTAATGGCCACCATGACAACCATGGGCCTATCCCAGATAATATCTGGCCCAACACATGAGGATGTGGATCTTTTGTCCAGGATGTTGGATCTTTTGTTCTGAATCTACAATGGTCTGGAAACAGGGTTTCAATTATTGGGGGTGCTGTTACGACCACTGTCATGGTCGGATTGTTCTGAGGACCCAGATCCCTGCCTCCTTTTGCCCCCAGTGGGGTGGTAAGCCAGTTAGGATGGTCCACCCTTGGAGACTATTGGATCCAATAGAATTCCAGAAGTCTCTTGGGGATTTACCCGCTGACTTTCACAGCCGAGCCTATCTATCAATGCTCTGGTTGATTTGGGATATGTTATGTTGACCTGGGCTATCGACACAGTGACACCCAGGCGTCTGCTTCCTCTCCTGTAGCAGTGCAGGTCTCCCTGGTACACAGGACCTGAGGCTGCTAAAGCATGAGGTTAGACGATTAGAGCATATGTGGTGCTCGACTCAAGCTGAAGTTAACTGACTGCGGCATAGACTGTTTTTGAAGGACTATGCCATGGCTGTGGCAGCAGCGAAGAAAGCCTTCTTCACTGCTGCCACAGCATCTGCAAATTGCCTTCCAGTGGAGATCTTCCGGGTGGTGAGATATAATAAGCTATTATTATATAGGTATTGTATAATAGCTTATTAAATCCTGGATGTCTCTATTTAGGGTTTGAGTTTAGAGGTGTGCAATTTGTTTTGTTTCTTTAGTAACTAAAACAAATTTCTTATCTTTAGCAACTAGAATGAATGGGGATTCATTTTAGTTACTAAAGATATGAAATTGGATGGATAATCAAATGATTGCTGTTTGCTTTCAACCTTTTTTGTTTTAAAAATGAAAAATAAAAATAATTAAAAAAAAAAAAAATACAGTGCATGACCAAAATGGCTACCATGGCTGTTCTGTGCATATGCACCCTTTCCCAAAATGGTACCAGCTATGTCTGGAGTAAGCTTTCAATTTTGGAAAAGGACTGTGTATATGCAGAAGGCCCAGTGGCCATTTTTCACATACACAGTGATTAATAAATATTATTAATTATTAAATTTTTGTATATAAACAAAACAAAACAGTAATGATATGTTATGAACCTTCCCCCCCCCACAAAAAAAACAAAGGGATTTTTGAAAACTAAAATGAAATAGTACGGATGCCTTCTGCACACCCCATTAAAGTTGCTAGCAGCCAGCATCTGTGATGAGTTTGCGACATACTTTACAGATACAGTTGCTCATATTTGACTCTATTTGAGTACTGCTACCATGAGTAGAGAGTCAGAGTTTGGGGTGGGGGAGGCCCATTCTTGTCTGGTTTACTTGGATTGGCTTCAGTTGGTCTCGCCCACTGATGAAGAGGCGGTGATTGGAATGGTGTGAGCAACCAGTTGTGAATAAGGTGCATTCCTGTCCAAAGTGGTGAATAGAGGTGTGCATCAGGGGCCCATATCAGTTTTGGTTTTATGTTTTTGATTTTCTTATTTAAATATGTCATTTTTGTTTCATAAATATCAAATTTTTGTTTTCTTTTTTGCTTTCGTTTTCATTTTCCATTTGGTTTCAATGGAAAACACATTTTCAGCTGTAACCTTTTTGTTTTTCATTATATCTGGCTGACTCTTGTAGGTATTGTACCTTCAATGGAAGGCATTAAGTGTACCAAATCCAAAAAGATTGGGTACAAGAATCCAATTTTATAAGCAGTTGAATTATATTATTTTGCAAAACTCTTTATATACATTCTTAGCTGTAACTTCTTTACTCACATTTAATGCAGATGAAACTTGGCACATTTACACCCCTTCCTATATTTACCCATATTTACTATCTCTGAAAACTTTCAGAAGGATTGGATAAATTATCCTGGTGATATAAGCAATTAACTTATAAATGTATGTCTGACTGTAACATCTTTGTAGTCCAACCAGTGTACATGAAATTTGGCAGGGCTGTATATAACATATTCACAATAATCTCTACCAAATATCAGAAAAATCTGATAAATGGTCCTAATTTTATATGCCTGCACAGCATATACAGAGACGGAGCCTATGCCAGGGATTCTCTTACTTGTCACTGTGGTATAAGATCGGTTTGTGATGCCAATTGGCCAGCATAAAAGTAATCTAAATAGCCTCATTCTGTGATGTGAACATCCCAACATCTCTCCCCCACTTCTTCCTGGGAAGTCAGAAGCATCTGGTTAGGAAAGAGCCAATAGAGATTCTCTGATGTCCTCTGTCACGGTGCTGCAGGATGTGATTGTGATGATAATTGCCCTGAATGTGTAAACCATGTCTCCTGATTTCTGGGATGCTATCCCCAAAGTCCCAGTTATGTCCCTTCTATGCCCGCCTGAGGGTCACCCCCTATGCCCGCCTGAAAGCCACCACCCATTGGTCCTGTAAATCTGGAATCATGCAGTAATTGGACAGTGAATGTGTCTGTAAGTCTTTTGGGTTGCTACACAACCTCCATCCTACAGCTTCTCTCTCCATGCCATGCCAGGTGCCTACCTCTGACTGGCACTGCATGTGCAGCTATATATCTAAATAATGGTATTCAAGAGGACAATCTCAATTGTTTATAAAATTAAGTCCCTTTATCAAATTGTCCTGTAGTTTTGCAGAGATGACAGGGAAGGTATGAGATGCATTCCTGCCAAATATCTTGTAAACAGGATGGAATATACAAATGTTACAGCTGGAAATGTATTTTAAAGTTAATGTCTTATACCAACCAGACCCTTCATCCAATCTTTCTGAGAACTGGTAGGTGTGTTAAGCATATGGAGTGACATGATATTCACAAATTTCATTCAAATAATATAGAAGATAAAGAAGTTGTAGCCATGAATGTGTATGAAGCTTTTATTAAAATCACAACATTCAATTGCTAATAAAATAGGTTCCTGTTATGGAATTGTTTCATAAATTGGTACACATAATGCCCTCCATTGGGGGTATAAGTGTCCCATATCTCATCACAATTGAATAATAAACAAAAGTGTTATATCTGGAAATAACCATGTTTTCCTGTTATTTGAAAAACAAAATGTCTTTTCCATTTCTATTTTCATTATTATTTGCCATTTTTGTTATTACAATAATGATAATGAAAACAACAATCTTCATTATTGTTATTGTAATAACAAAAACAACATGCACACCCAAACTGGTGAAAGATAGCCTGGAGACCCTGGGGCCATTCCTGGCTCAGCTGCAGTTGTGAGTTTCTCGCTGTGGAAGGGGATGGTACCTGTCCATGGCCACCTACCATCCCATCTCCAATGTTCCTTTTTAATGGAAGGTTATTGAACCTGTGGTTGCTTCGCAAATCCAGGTGCATCTCAAATCAATTCCACTGGATTTATGGACCCATGTCAGTTGTGTTTTCATCCTCGGCATGACACCAAGATTGAGCTTGTGGCCTTGGTTGACAATCTCCACTTAAAAATCAACAGGGGAAATTGCATCCTCTTCATTTCATTTTCATTTCACATTTAATTTCTACCCCGCACTCTCTTGCAAAGCAACTCGAGGCGGCGAACAAAAGTGAAGTACATAACAGCAAGATAGCTTCAACATAATATAACAACAATACAAATGCAATACAACGAATTCATATTAAACATAACAAGACCTAACAATCAAGGTCTTACTGCCAACCCTCCCTCCATCTCCTGGTAATCCACCAACCCAACTCCACTCCCCCACCCCCTCCTGTTGCCACCAGGAGGGAGAGAGGGGGCCCTTCACACCCATCCCTTCCGCTCTCACCAGGAAGGGGAGGCACAACCAACCCCATACCAGAATTACCAGAAGTTCATTACATCACATAATAATTCAGCAAAATTATTTTGATTTTGTTAGATCCATTGGCAGCCTTTGATACATTTGATCATGGGGTGTTATTGACACAGATGTGGGACCTGGCAGGGGTATGCAGGACTACACTTGAGTCTTTATGTTCATTTCCTGGATGGAAGAACTCAGAGAGTGGTGATGGTTGATAGCTCATCGTCTCCCCTGGAGCTCACTTGTGGAGTCCCTCAAGTTTTCATCTTGTCCCCACTTCTGTTCAATGTATATATGAGATCCCACAATGAGATTGTTAGGAGATTTGGAGTGAAGTGCCATCAGTATGCTGATGACACCTAACTCTCTCTCTTTTATCTGATGCAAGTCCTGCTGTCCCATCACTGGGGACTGATACAGGCAAGCAGATTGAAGTTGAATCCAGACAAGACCAAGGTGATGAAAGTTGGCAGGCCATGTGACCAGGGGGACATATAGACCCCTGTTATTTATGGGGTCCAGCCTCTTTTGGTTACTCAGTTTCATAGCGTTGGGGTGCTCTCTGATCCACTGATGCACCATGGCCAGATTGTGGCAGTGGCAGGGACTGCTTATCACCAATTGCATCTGGTGGGAAGGTGGTGACCTTTTTTGTCTGGTGGGACTTTGTTTTCAGTGGTATTGTCCTGGCTTGGATTATGCACTATAGTGTAGCCTAACACCCCATTGGCAATTTTTAGTGCATCTCAGCTTTATTTACCATCTCATGACAAATAGCCCCCTGGTCTCATTGTGCTTGTGGTGGCTAGACTAGATGTGTAGTAATTGCTTCAGCCGGCATTTTCTTTTGGAGACCTTTTAATATGATTGACATGTTCAATACTCCCACCTGTTTGAGTGCTTAAATTTTCAGTTATGTATTGCTGGTAAGCTTTATTTTAGCCTAATTTTGTCAAGGCCCGCCAGGAGCACCGCCCCCATGCATAGGCACAGTGGTGGCTGGGGGCTTCCCCCGGACCCAGCTGCAGCTGCACCAGGGCCCTCCAGCATGCTTCCCCCTCCGCAGTGACACAGAGTGTGTCCCTGCCCGCACAAGACACGCCCTCGGGGCAGCTGCGGGCGGGACAGGAGGAGTCGGGACCCAGCGGGATGCAGGATGAAGCCACGCCCCGTGTGCTGCTCTGCATGCTTGTGGGAGCGCGCAGGGGTAAGGGCACTGGACACAAAAACCAGCGCCGAGAAGCACTCGGCACTAGTGACTGAGTGGAGACCGGCCCCTGAGTGAAATCTAAGTGTTGTTATTGAAATCCCTTTGTGCATTTCTGGAGATTAACGGTGTTGCTTCCCTGTGGGTAGTGTGTGACTGATTGATTCCCTGTATTGTATCCCTGAATTGAGTGCGAGCGAGCCTGAGTGAGAGCGTGGGGTGTGTTTGCATGGAGTGTGAGTCCCCTTCCTGCTTCCCCTTTTCCCCTAGGTTCTTCCCCTATTCCCCTGCAAGAGTTTTAGTGCCTCATACCTGCCCCTGTGTTCCTGGGTCCCCCTACCTTACCTTCCGGGCACCATCCCTACACAGTTCTCCTTTTCCCCCCGCCTTAGCGTGGGTCACGTATGTAGGGCAAGGCAAACTGTGGCTCAGACTCCCTGTAACCACCGGGCGCCCTATGATGATAGGGACCTGGGCACTGTGAGGCCTATAGTCCACCCACTATCCTGAGGGGCAGCTATTCCCAGAGAGACCCTTTCAAGGTTGGGAGCCTGAGCCGGTGCATGGGGCAGCAGGGGGTGTAGGCGGCGGTGACCCTGGCCTGGGAGGGCATTATCCCAGGGTTTGCCCCTTCCCCCATGACAAATTTTGTTGTATTAATTTTAGTACTTTGTAACATATCAGTACAGTGCGGGTTATCTATATAACAGTCGGCTGGCTTGGTGGAGTCCCTCCAGTCAAATGATCGTTCGCCTGTTGCTACCTTATTTTAATTATTGATATTATCATGTATTGAACTAATTTCCCCCCTGGGTTCCCAGGGTGTACTGTATGTGGTATGCTGATCCTTAGGCAATGGCCTTGTTCCACACCAATAAACATTGACATTGACATGACATTGACTCAGATTTGGCCTCTGCCATCCATGCCTTCATAACCTCGAGGGTAGACTACTGCAACACTCTCTATGTGGGGCTGCCCTTGATGAATGTTTGGAAGCTTCAATTGGTGCAGAATGCGGTGGCCCACCTTCTGTCTGGGGTGGATCATCGGGAGAACATTACATCAGTGCTCTGAAGTCTGCACTGGCTACCAATACTTTCCAGGCATAATTCAAAGTACTGGTTTTGATCTATAAAGCCCGAAACAGCTTGGGTCCCAGATATCCGAAAGACCACTGCTTCCCTTATGTTCCATCACAACCTGTTAAGTCAGCTGAGGCTGCCCTCCTGGGAGTAACCACTGCACATAAAATTGTGTATTTATTTATTTATTTAAAATTTATATCCCGCCCCTCCTGCCCACAGGGCAGCTTGGGGCAGTGAACAACAATCAATAAAACAATATATATATTGTTATAATAAAACAATAAAACTATATATATATATATATTATTTTAAATATATATATATATATTTAAAACAATTAAAAAATATAATATATGGGGAAAGTCACCCCCCATCCCTACCCCTTGCCAAAAGCCTGACAGAACAGCCAGGTCTTACATACATGCCAAAATAGCAGGAGAGTTGGAACCAACCGAGCCTCCTACGGGAGCAAATTCCACAGCATAGGGGTGGCCACCGAAAAAGATCTAACATCGGTGGCCACCCACCTCACCTGGGGAACCTCCAAAAAGGTTCCCACAGACAATCTCAAGGGTCGCACGTGCACATGGGGAGTGAGGCGGTCCCACAGATAAGCAGGGCCCAGGTCATGAAGGGCTTTAAAGGTTAAAACCAGCACCTTGAGCCTGGCCCGGTGCTTTATAGGCAGCCAGTGCACAGCCCGGAGCACTGGTGTCATGTGCTCTCTGTGACCTGCCCCGGTAAGGAGACGGGCTGCAGCATTCTGCACCAGCTGCAGCCTCGGGACCAGCTTCTCGGGCAGCCCCATGTAGAGCGTGTTGCAGTAATCTAGCCTTGAGGTGATGAAGGCATGGATGACAGTGGTGATGTCAGAGTCTGAGAGATACGGCCAAAGCCACTGGACAAGATGTAACTACCAAAACGCACTCCCCACTAGGGCTGTTGCGGCAGCTTGCTGTTACTGCACCGCAATTCCATTCCTCAACCTCGGCATCCCATGTTGCGCCTCGCATAACTCTGCGTGGTACCCCGCAATTCTGCGATCGTTCCGCCACAAGAAACCGCATCTGAGGCATGTATGTGTTTGACCGATTTGGTGATCGTTAAACTGCAGCCTTTTACCACATTCCCCCAATTTCATATATATGAGAGACAGGTCAGGCATGATGAGCGTCTATCGCGGTTCCGTGAAGGGAGTGGAGTTGCCGCTATAGCTAGCTAATAATATGACTAGGCTGCTGCTGC
>QEPC01007344.1:1560023-1578406 GCA_003113815.1 Sphenodon punctatus
GTGATGCCAGTTTGTGTGAGGTGTAAGGGATGGGGGGATTGGGAAGCCCACAGACCCAACACTTCCCATGCACAGCTCGCACGGGACTCCTGCCACGAAGGGGGTGCGCACGCCTCTTGGTGGAAAAGGTTCCCCTCAGGGTAGTAGTTGGCCCTATATGTCCCCTAAGGAACAGGCCTTGNGGCACCCTGCGGGACTCCACATGTGAGGTCCCGGGGGGAAGACGTACACTCCCCCAAGACCACCCAGTGAGGTCTCCTGGCCAGGAATGAATGAAACCAGTCCAAGACCGTACCGCCAATTCTGGCACAACAAATTTATACAACAAAGGGATGCAGAGGTGTTCTTATTGGCTGCTTCACAATTATGTAACTCCCCTCCCTTGGAGCTTCACATAAACCTGAGCCTGTTCATCTTTCAGAAGAGATGTAAAAGACCTTGTTTGGCCAGGCGTTTGATAGACTGGGATACAGTTGGGTGGAGGGGCTAAGGAGAGTTAGGGCTTTTAAACTGATTTATATGTTTATTTATATATGTTTTTATAATTTTTTGCTGCCCTGAGCCTTTCTGGGAAGGGTGTGGTAAAAATTGAATGAATGCATTAATTAATTATTAATTATTAATTATTAATTGAGTAATTAATGAATGCATGAATTAATTAATTAATTCATGGTTTAGGTGAACCTCCAAGGGAGGGGAGTTACATAATTGTGAAGCAGCCACTGAGAACACCTCTGCATACCTTTGTTGTACAAATTTGTTGTTCCAGAATTGGGGGAACGGTCTTGGAATGGTTTAGTTCATTCCTGCCGGGAGAACTCACCCGGTGGTCTTGGGGGAGTGTATGTCTTCCCCCCGGGACCTGACATGTGGAGTCCCACAGGGTGCCATTATGTCCCTCCTCTTGTTTGACATTTATAATTAATTAATTAATTAATTAATTAGCTACAAGATGTGTGGGTGCATCCAAAAACTCTGTAGTATTTCAGTGCAGACCAGACCATCCAAACAATTGGTGCGCAGGGAGCAGGACATTCTTTCCTTCTTGGTAGCAGCCCTAGGACCAGGTTCCACATGTTACATTGCCTACATGTGGACCAAAACTAGAGCTTCCTGAAATACATACCCACCAAAATGAGCAAACCCATCGAATTTGAATTACCTGGCCAAAAATGATCAAACTGAGTAACGGACTCTTCTCATCTGATCTTTGTTCAGTTACCCATTTTTGCAATTTGATTCATTGGTTTGATTTGTTCATTCCTTTCAGCCATTTTCAGTTTTTCTTTTTACCTGTGAGGTGTAAGGGATGGGGGGATTGGGAAGCCCACAGACCCAACACTTCCCACGCACAGCTCACACGGGACTCCTGCCACGAAGGGGGTGTGCACGCCTCTTGGTGGAAAAGGTTCCCCTCAGGGTAGTAGTTGGCCCTATATGTCCCCTAAGGATCAGGCCTTGTCATCATAGGGGAGATCAACGATAGGCATGCGCAGTCCCCTGTTGGGGTAGCAGGGGGACCAGGTCCCTGCCCTCTCAGCCACACCTTCACCCACTCATGCACTGGAAGTAGGGGGAGTGTGCCTGCTGGTGAAGGGAAGGGAAGACCTGACACCGAGGAAGGGGGAAGGTCACAGGTGGAGGTGGAGGACTCCGAGGGGGTCGGGTCAGGAGGGATAGTGCTCGCACCCAAACCTTGTCCACACCCACCCACCCCTAGCCTCATTCCTCACTCCCGCCACCACAGACACCCACGTTTCACTCGCCTCGCACGCACCTCTCACCCTGCAATCACACTCTCTCTCGATACTTAGCTTCGTCAATGACTCTGCAACTCTCACTCTGGGGCCAGCTTCACAGCACGCTGATCGCCGGCACGGAAGCACTCCAGACGCTCCCTGATATGTGGCTAGCTCCGCCCCTGTTGCGCCCACAAGCGTGCTGAGCATCGCGGTGCTGGCTCTAGCCCCGCCCCCTCTGCTCCCGGTGTNTGTTGAACGTGTTGTTGGGGGTCCGGGGAGTAAATGAGGATGTCGTCGAGGTAGGCGACCACAAACTGGTCTAGAATGTCTCAGAATAGATCGTTGATTAAGTGCTGGAAGGCCACTGGCGCGTTTGCTAATCCGTAAGGCATGACGAGGTACTCAAAATGCCCATATCTCGTGCGGAACGCCGTCTTCCACTCATCCCCTTCCTTTACGCGAAGAAGGTTATACGCTCCACGGAGGTCTAATTTGGTAAAGGTAGTGGCTCCTTGGAGCCTGTTCAACAGTTCAGGGATGAGGGGTAGCAGGTACCGGTTCTTCACGGTAATTGCGTTGAGGCCCCAGTAGTCAATGCAGGGCCTCAATCCCCCGTCCTTCTTGGGGACAAAAAAAAGAGGCGCCCCCCCAGGAGAAGTGGATGGATGGATGAACCCTTTGCCCAGATTCTCCTCAATATACTCCTTCAATACGTGCAATTCTGGTTCCGAGAGGGCGTAAATCCGTCCGTAGGGGGGCCTAGTATTCGGCATCAAGTCAATCACACAATCGTAGGGACGATGCGGGGGGAGTTCTAGGGCTTGTTGTTTGCGGAATACGTCCATAAGGTCTTGATAAACTACGGGGAGGTTGGAACTACTCGTAGCGGCAGCCTGCAGGGCTTGGGGTGCCGTCGTTCGTGGAGGGGGCTCTTGTAAACAGCACAAGTGGCAATAAGGGGAAGAGAAGCACACTTTTCTTTGCTTCCAATCAATGGCGGGATTGTGCATGGTGAGCCACGGGATGCCTAATACCCCGGGAAAGGCCGGGGTGCTAACGACAATAAGAGACAACTGCTCGTAGTGGCAACCAATCCCACTGCGGAGCTCTGGCGTGCAGTGGGTAATGGGACCAGAGACAAGAGGTGACCCATCGATCGCGAATACTGCCTCTGGCTGGTTCTTCTGCAGCAAGGGGATTCCATACTTGCGGGCCACTTGGTCATCCAAAAAGTTTCCGGACGCCCCGGAGTCAATAAGGGCAAGAAGAACAACGGTGCGTGTCGCATGAAGGTGGAGTGCCAATGGTACCCGTAGTTTTCCCCTTTCAAGTTTGTGGCCAGGCTACATTGGCGGGTGAGAACAGGGAAACCTACGCTGGTTAACGAGACGCCCCCTGCCCGCCTCGGCTCTGGTCGTTTCCCAGTCTCCGGCGACTGGGGGGAAGCTGGGGGCAGCCATTAGAAAAGTGTCCTGCCAGCCTGCAGTAAAAACAAAGTTTACCCTGCCTGAGCCGCTCCTTCTCTTGCGGCTCTAGAGGTCCACGAGCGGCCCCAATCTGCATGGGCTCCGGATCTTCCGCTTTCGTTGCCCCCCCACTGTGAGTCGCGGTCCTTCCCATCCATATTCTGCTGGGCTCTTGCCGTCTTTCTCGCTTCCACTCCGTCAACTTTTCATCAATCTGACAAGCCAGGTTGACGAGCTCTCCCCACTTTTCGGGTACCCCCGTGAGGGCTAGTTGGTCTTTGATCTCGTCATGGAGGCCCTTCCGAAATAGCACCTTTAAGACCTCATCTGCCCACTCGAGTTCCACCGCTAATTGTTGAAACCGGGTGACATATTCTAAGAGAGGGCCCCTTCCTTGTTTAAGAGACATGATAGCAGTCTCCGCATCCCGCTTGCGGTAGGGATAATCAAAGAGAAACTGGAACTCCTGGAGGAACCCACTCAGATCTCCCAGGAGCGGACTATTTTTAAGAAGGAGGGGTGTGGCCCATTCTAAGGCCAGGCCTTCCAGGTGCCCTATTATAAAGGCCACCTTTGCTGTATCAGAGGCATAAGTGAGGGGCTGTATCTGGAAGGTGAGCTTACACAGGGCTAAAACCCCCTGAAAGCCCCTACGGTCCCCTCCGAACTTCTGGATGGGGGGGTGACGTGGTTCCCTCCCATGCACCCCCACCGCCCCGGCCGCCCCCACAGGCGGCATGGGCGGAGGTGGTGCCTGTACCCCTGCTGCAACAGGGGCTTCTGCGCCCCGAGCCGTTGCTTGCTCCTTGAGGTCTCTAAGGTCCATGGCGATGGCCTGGATGGCTCGACCCATCTCCTCTACTTGTTGTGCCAGGTCCATGGTAGGGCCGGCGATACTGTGAGGTGTAAGGGATGGGGGGATTGGGAAGCCCACAGACCCAACACTTCCCACGCACAGCTCGCACGGGACTCCTGCCACGAAGGGGGTGCACACGCCTCTTGGTGGAAAAGGTTCCCCTCAGGGTAGTAGTTGGCCCTATATGTCCCCTAAGGAACAGGCCTTGTCATCATAGGGGAGATCAACGATAGGCATGCGCAGTCCCCTGTTGGGGTAGCAGGGGGACCAGGTCCCTGCCCTCTCAGCCACACCTTCACCCACTCGTGCACTGGAAGTAGGGGGAGTGTGCCTGCTGGTGAAGGGAAGGGAAGACCCGACACCGAGGAAGGGGGAAGGGCACAGCCAACTCCACCCGGGGAGGTGGAGGACTCCGAGGGGGTCGGGTCAGGAGGGATAGTGCTCGCACCCAAACCTTGTCCACACCCACCCACCCCTAGCCTCGTTCCTCACTCCCGCCACCACAGACACCCACCTTTCACTCGCCTCGCACGCACCTCTCACCCTGCAATCACACTCTCTCTCGATACTTAGCTTCGTCAATGACTCTGCAACTCTCACTCTGGGGCCAGCTTCACAGCACGCTGATCGCCGGCATGGAAGCACTCCAGACGCTCCCTGATATGTGGCCAGCTCCGCCCCTGTTGCGCCCGCAAGTGTGCTGAGCATCGCGGCGCTGGCTCTAGCCCCACCCCCTCTGTGTAGGGGATTGCCTTTGATCCTCATTCTGAGGCTCCGCCCCCTCCCTGCGTGCTCCAGCGGCGCCTAGGGGGATTCCTCTCTCTGCCGCCTTCCCCTGTGAGCTCTTCTCACCCTGGGCAGCGTGCTGGGGGGACGCCCTGGCGTCTGAGGGTAAGTGTGATGGGTGCTCCTGTTTCTTTTGTGGCCCCCCACCTTTCCAGCGTGCACCTGCCTTCCCCCCCAGGCCCGCGCCCTGACATTACCACTCATTTTTCACCACTCATTTTCAGTGCGCCTAGTGAAAATGACGAGAAAACTAGAAATGAATGAAATAAACAAAATTAATGGAACAAGCTGAACCAAACCAAACAAGCTGAAACTATAAAAAGAAATCAGTTGCTTGAACATTTTGAATGAATGCTGTTCTGGCTGATGACAACCTGCTTGAATTTTTTTTAAAAAAACAAACAAACATGAGCAGTTATTCTGCTGCTCGTTTCACCTCTAACCAAAACCCAGGACTGCTGCTTCACTTATTCTGAAGCTTGACACACATATAGATGACTAATATGATGTGGAAACATCTCCCCCTCCCCCAAATTTTCCCTCTAGCTATTCAGCAGTGATTCTACATGTTTGCATTCATCCCACCCACATGAACATCTATGTGAGCTGTGGATTGAGTGCAGGGTGTGCAGTCCATAGCTTCACTCAGAATAAAACTCATAAGGACTTTGTTACCTACAGCAACTGTACAAAATCAAAGTGAGAACTATGCACCGTATGACTGGTGAAAGACAAGAAAAGCTTACCTAAGTCTTTGAAATGCATGAACACATTAACAACTCAGGTTGCCAGACCTTTCTTATTTTATTAACTTCCCTTTATCTTAAAAGATGTAGACTAAGTAGCTCAAAGGTTTTCTTTTATTGGGCCAACTTCTGTTGATGATGGTATGCAAGATTTCAGGCCACACCGGACACTCTCTCATACTCTCCCAAGTAAAACTTGGTCCAATAAATAGACACAACTTTGGATAGATTTTTAATAAGACAGAGCAATGTTGGGTACAATAACTCAAAATTTGATTTCAGACTTTTTAAATGTTCCTGCCCCTTGGCAGTGCTAAGTTACTCTGGGAGAAGACCAATAATACATCACATTTAGAACTGAAGCAAGAAGCAAATTTGCTTCTTGTGAAAATTTTGTTAGTTCAAGTACTGGGACAGAGATCTCACCAAGATCTCTTTCCCACTAGGAACTCTTGATGAACTCACAAACTATTCAAATAAATAAATAAATAAATAAATAAATAAATACATTTTTTTAAAGTTCAGCTGGCCGGTGCTGAGTCCTGGAAAAGCTATTTGCTCTGCACAACTGACTTGTTAATTTCACCCTGTTCTGCACAGCTGTCTTGTTAATTTTACCTCCTACCAGCCAGTGCACCATGCTGGGAAGTCAGGGGAGCCTGAGGAGCCAACCCAGACCCAGCATAGGCAGTGCTGGCATCTTTTCTGTTTGAGAGAGACTCAGGAGCCTCTTCTACTGTGCTGAGAGCTCAGGGGGGCCTGGGGATATGGCCTGGGCCCTTGGGCACCCATGAGCTCCCAGTGCAATGTGCTTGTTGATCAGCTGATCTCCCAAACAGAAGAGGCGCTATTAGGGTGAAATTAAGAAGGGTCCTAAGCTCTCAACATGGCGTGATGGCCAGCAAGAGGTTAAGTTAACATGTTGGTAGCAGAGCAGGGTGAAATTAAGAAGGCAGCTTTGCAGAGTGTCCAGCTGTTCCGGGACTCAACAGTTTGCTCACTCCCATCAAGAATCACAGCAAGACACTGGGTGTTTTTAGACACATTTCTTCTGGATGTTTGCTGTAACATCCAGAACTTTCTGTGTGTCTTTATCACTCATCCAGATCTTAAACATCTCGATCTTTGAACTTCTGCGTCAAACTTCTCCCAGAACTTTTTTGTGTAAAAAATTCTCCTGGTAAACTGCTTTGATCCAGGCAGCTGTGGTCACTTGGTTTCCATGGCAGCCTGTCACATCTACAGCTGTGGCTACTTTAGGCTTCCTCAGGGAAGTGTTTGTGTGAATCCAGGAACTGCCTCAGGGCAGTGTGTGTATGAAGAATGAATCCGGAACTTACTTGTGGACTTGTAAACCCAGAAGATTGAAAAATACGGAACTTAAACATGTGTGTTAAAATGCGCACTGTCAGATCTTGGTTCATTCTTGGAACCTGAGACAAACTGAGAACTGGGATTCTCAATGAGAATAAAACAAACAACAAAACAAACTCTGAGCCCTAATCACAGTTTACAGCAGTATTTCCACCTGGGCTTTCTTACTAATGAAAGAGTGTATAGACCCAAAGGTTTATGCACCTCTACCTCACATTACCAGAATCCCTCTAGGGATGTGCGAACAGAGTTTCGATATTCGGTGTTCAGCCCAAACCCGGGGTTTTCGGGACATTCGCAAACACCCTGAACTGCACCCCACCTGAACCAGCTGAACAAAGTTCTGGTTTCAAACCCATTTGGGTGGAGGGCAGGGGACAGGGGGAAACCCGGTTTTCCCTCCTCCCTCCAGGCTGCACAGGTGGAAGGGGCACTGGGGCTCACCTCCCCCCCCCCCACCCTGCCTAGCCTGGTAAAAAATTGTTCTTTTTTTAAAAAAAAACCAATGCAGGGATCGACCTACCTGTTGGTGCTGGGGATCCTTTAGTTCCTGGAAGGCCTAGAAGAGGCCTGAAGCTCTCCAGAGTGCCACCAGGGCCAGACAGCTGCCACTGCCACCACTGGACCCAGGGCCAAAGCCCCGGCACCACCAGGTAGGTCGATCACTGGGGTGTTTTTGTTTTTGTTTTTTAAAAATATAACCAGGCTGGACAAGGTGGGGGGGAGGTGAGCTGGGGGGGGGGAGGTGAGGCCTGGCACCCATTCCACTCATGCAGCCTAGAAGGGCGGAGGGAGAGGAGAGAGGGAAAATCAGGTTCCCCCCACCCCCCTGAACAGATTCAATGAAACCGAATAGGTTTGCGCCAAACTCCGAATGGGCCAAACCCCAACACCCCCCCCCCTGGTGTTCGCACATCCCTAACTCCCTCTTTCTGCCAGTGGGGATGTGTGAACGTGGTTCAGATGTTCGGTGTTTGGCCCAAATTCTGCCCGTTTGGATGTCCGAACCGAATATCCAAACCGAACACCAGAACCCCTTAACAGTTTAGCCGCATTCAGATGAGTTCGGGAAGGCCCGGGGTTGGGGGAAGCTAAGGAGAAGACTTCCTGGCACCAGGGGTGGAGAGTAGAGATGTGCGAACAGATCATGGTTCGGGTTCGTCCATTCGGTTGGGCTGCGTTCATTTCGTCTGTTCGGTTCGCCCGTTCGGTTCAGTTTATTGGTTCGAATGTTTGGCCGTTCGGTGGTTCGGGTCGAATGTTGAGTTCGGATTACGTATTCTGTTCTGTCGGGATCGGTTTGGTCTTTAGTTCGGTGCAATTGGGAACTGAAAATGACATTTAGTTTTTGAAATAAAAGGAAAAAATGGAAAAAAACATACTTCTGACTATAACATTTTTGTTTCTTATTAATTTTTGATGTAATTTAGGAAGATTGTACCCCCAATAGAGGGCACCAAGTGTACCAAAATTCGGAACGATTAGATAAAGGAAACCGATTTCAGAAGCAATTGAATGTTATGATTTTAAGAAAAGCTCCATACACATTCATGGCTACAACTTCTTTATCTTGCATCCAATGTTCATGAAACTTGTACATATTACATCCCTCCATATACTTAATATTTCTGACAATTTTAGGAAAGAGTGGATAAAGGGTCCCAAGGTTATAAGACATTAACCTGAAAATATATTTCCAGCTGTTACATTTTGATATTCCATTCTGTTTACAGGATATTTGACAGGAATGTATAAAATACCTTTCCTGCCATTTCAGCAAATGTACAGGAGATTTTGATAAAGGGACCCAATTATATAAGCAATAGATTTTGTCCCCATGAAGATCATTATTCAGATGAATATCAGCATATTCAGTGCCAGTCAGAGGCAGGCACCCTGCATGGCAGGGGGAGAGAGACTGTAGGAGGAAGGATGTGGAGCAACCCCAAAGACTGACAGACACATTCAATGGCCAAACACATTACTGCAAGCTTCTAGCTTTACAGGACCAATTGGTAGTGGTTTCGAGGTGGGCATAGGGGGCGGCCCTGTGGCGGGCATAAGCAACATAACTGGGACTTCTGAGATAGCATCCCAGCAGTCAGGAGACATAGTTTAAACACATCCAGGCTGGCCAACTATCAATCACATCCTGCAGCACTGAGACAGAGGACATAAGAGAATTTCTATTGACTCTTTCCTAAACAGATGCTTCTGACTTCCCAGAAACAAGTGGGGGAGATATGTTGGGATGGTCCCAGCACAGAATGAGGATATTTGGTTGACATTTCTGTTGGCCAATTTGCATCACAAACCGATCTTATACCACAGTGACATAAGAGAATCCCAGGCATAGGCCCCTTCTCTACATATGTTGTACAGGCATATAAAATTGGGACCCTTTATAATATCTTTCTGATATTTGGCAGAAATGATCAAGAACATGAAATATATAGTCCTGCCAAATTTCATGTACACCGGTTGGACTACAAAGATGTTACAGTCAGACATACGTTTATTTGTTAATTGCTTATACCACCAAGACCTTTTGTCCAATACTTCTGAAATTTGGTAAAGACAGTTACTATGAGAAGAGATATAAAATGAGCAAGTTTCACCTACATTATATGTGAAGCAAAGAAGTTACAGCTACGAATGTATATGTAGAATATTGCAAAATACAATAATTCAACTGATTCTAAAATCTGATTCCCTTTTTCAATTGTTTTGAAATCTGGTGCACATAATGAGTTCTATTGGCGGTAGAAGCACCCCAAATTCTAGCCAAATATCTTAAGAAACAAAAATGTTACAGCCGATAATGTGTTTTCCATTGAAACCAATGGAAATTCAATTCTGAACTCACCGAATGCATCCAAACCAAACGGTCGAATTCGAGTTCGGTTTGAACGTTCGGTTCGGTTGACTAAACTGTTTGAGTTTGGTTCAAACTCCGAACTTCTGAATTCGAGTTCGGTTCGAACGTTCGGTTCAGTCGACCGAACTATTCGAGTTCGGTCCGAACTCCGAACTTCTGAACCGCGTTCGCCCATCCCTAGTGGAGAGGCTTGGACTAGTAGCAAGCCTGCCCAACCACAATCCCTCTTTTCCTCAGACCACTGGCTTCGCAGTCTGTGTTTAGCCATGGGCTAGGCTGCACAGAGTCAATGGGGCTTGTGGTAAGACGGGCGCAGCAAGTAACAAAAGTCTATGGGTATTTTCAGACATTACGAGATCATGCTCAACCACAGTGAACCATGCTCAATCCCGCGGTGGGGCCAAAGTGCCCTGAACGTCTGTTCGGTGGCCACCAGGTGTTCACCACGCTCAATACCCACATGGGGTTGATTTCAACCACACTTCCAGAGCTCCCCACCGGAGAATCTCCGAAAGCGTGGTCAAAGATATTCCCACCGGGAAACAACAAAAAGTAACATCTAGATGGCAATCACCGGCCGGAATCAAACAAAATGATTCCCAGCCAGGGACAAAGCATGCAGCATTGCTGCCAGGCAACCAGCAACAACACAGGCACCGGAGGGAGATTTAAAGGGCAACCCACAGCAGGGTATTGTGGTGGGATGGAGCGAGGAGGGAGGCGGAAGAGAGCGATGCGAAAGAGAGCGAGGGTGGTGGAGGAGAAGGCAGTGGCAGTGGCAGTGGAAGTGCAGGTGGAGGAAGTGCAGGTGGAGGAGCGGGAGGTGGGGGTCATGCTGAGGATGGAGAAGGCGGAGGGGCAACACCAGCATTAGCTGGGACAGGATGCCCCGGGGACATCAGCTGGACCGGGGCAGGAGGCACCCCAGAAATGGGTACGGGGAACCAAGGGGAGGGGAACAGGAGGCACAGGGGCACCAATGGAGGGAAGGGGGCTCACCCGGACTCCCGTATGGGAGGGGGGAAAAGCAGAGGACCCAGAACCGCACCCAACAATAACCCCCCTTCCCATCTGTACCGCAGACACGGAAACAGGCCCGTGGGGACGAACCCCCAGAGGACACCGGCCCAGCCCAGGTGGAGGAGGAGGTGGTGGAAGAGGTGGTGGAAGAGGCGGTGGAGGAGGAGGAGGAGGAGGAGGACCCACAGGGAAGACAGGGGCCAGTGGGGGTTGCATTAAACCTGGGACTTCATAAGGATCTGTGGGACCCTGGAGTACCAGTTGGAGCTCGTGCTCAATCAGAGAAAAGACCATGTCTACCAGGACATGGTGCGGGAAATGGGGGCGGTGGAGCACCAGCGCACCATGGCACAGTGCCACTATAAGGCCAAAGAGCTGAAGATTGGGTACAAGGCCACAAGGGACAACAATCGGTGGTCTGGACATGGAGCCCGGACCACCCCCTTCTACGATGCCCTGGACCACAGAAGTTAGGAGTTTGAACAAAACTCAAACACATACACACACTACGATGCCCTGGACCCCTTCTTCACATGAAGGGGTTCCTAGTTGCCCCATGGCTCGTGGGGAGCGCAGTGGTCCAGGGCAGGGAATGACCCAAGGTACCCCATCCCCTCACCACCCCCCTGTTAGGCACATGCTCAAGGGCCTCAGACCCCCAGGAGGAACACCCCAGGACCTCCGGCACCTGCAGTCCCTCCCTTGGACAGCAGCCCAGAGAGCACTCATGCCCAGGCCATACAGGCGGAGTCTGAGGTCGGCACCCTCATCACCCTCAGCCATTGGACCCTGGGGGAGCCATCCCACACTGAGGGTCTGGCCTCGGAATGATCGGAGACCAACATTGAGGGTAAGTGGGTGACAGGGAGGGGAGAGGGACTGGGGCCCCGGGGGCAGGGGACAAGGGGGATGAACAGGCTGGGGCCTGCCCCAGCCCCCACAGTGAGAAGGGGGCCCAGGCCCCGTCTGGCCACCTGCACACCCCTACACCAACAACCCTCCCTCTTTGCCCACAGGGCATGGAACACCCTGGCACCAGACCCAGGTGGGTTAGGAGGCCAGGGATGAGGAGCCCAGGCAGTAGGTGGAGGAACCAGGTGAGGCACACGGTCTGGTTGGGAGGGCCCACCGTGGTGCCAGGAGGGGGACCCGGGACACTTGGAGGAGGTGTGAGGGGGGTGGGAAGGGGCCGGATGACACCTGGGGGGCCACGGAGCCCTGGGCCCATCCCAGGGCTGGGAGCGGGCTCCTGGGCTGGCAGGCAACTCACCTCCCTCTACCCTACAAGGAAACCCCAACAGCCACTGTCTCCAGGATCCGTGTCCCCAGCCCAGCGCATGAGGGAGCACCAGGCACGGGTCTGCTGGCAGAAGGAGGACCAGCTGGAGAACATCGTCTGAACCTTGGTGGAACAGGGGGAGAGGATGATAGCGTCCGTGGACCAGATGGAGGCAGCCATCGAGCAGTCCCTGGAGCGGACGGAGGCACGGGACATGAGGCTCCAGGCCAAAGTGTGCCTGGAGCAGAGGCGGGAGTGCCGGGAGCAAAGCAGGCAGGTGGAAGCCATAGGGCAGCTGGAGCAGGCCATCACAGGGATGGTTTGGGAGCACTCAGCAAAAATGGACAGGTCCCATGATATTGGGACCTCCCTGATCCTGCACGCGGGCACCATGTGTGCCTATGTGATGGCAACTGCCCCTCCAGGCACCCTGGCTTCCCAGGGCCCCATGCTGGGCCCCTCGGTGCCCCCACACCTTCCCCAACCGCCCCTGCCGCCCACCCGAAGGGGCCACGCATCCGCCTCCAGGTCCCCCCTGCCCTCTGGAGGGTGCAGCTGCTCAGCCCCACCCAGGTCCAGGGCCCCCCTCCCCCCAACCTCCGGCTGCCCTGCCAGCCCAGAAGGAAGCCCAGGACACTGCTGTGGACACAGACAGCGGGGGGGGGGGAGCTCGCAGGGTTTGGTGGTGACCACTGGGAGCTCAAGGGGGTGTCCCAGGAAACGTGGGGGACTGGGGGAAGGGGTGGAAGGGGGAGGGCAGTGTGAGGTGGGGGGCTCTGTAGGGGCCGGGGGCCGGCAGGGGTGGAGGGAGAGGGGTCGGGTGCAAATGTACATGCGGGTGAAATAAATGTTCTTAGCCCTATATTGCCTCCCGTGCCCATTACTGGGCGACAGGGGTGGGGTGGTAGTGGTTTGGATTGGCTTCCATGTACGGGCCAACCCAGGGACACCCCGGGGGTGGGCCAGGTTGTGGAAGCCCTCACACCTCGGCCTCCTGGCTGATATGCCTCGCTAGGGCGTCCCAGATGTGCTTGGCATAATGGTTCTCTCTCGGGTTCTCAGCGTTCACGTACAGGAACACCGAGCCGGGGGGTCGGATGGGCTCGAGGTGTTCCAGGGTTGCCCCCTCGGTCTCGCACACATTGTGCAGCACACAGCAGGCATCGGTATCCCCTCGATCCAGGTCATCCCCATGTCAGCAAAGTCGCCCGAGACCATCTGGGCATAGAAGGGGGAGATGTTCATGATCAGGGCATCGTGACTGCGGCTGGAGTTGCCCGTGTAGATGTCTGTGAACCACCCTCGGTGATCCACAACCACCTGCAGCTGCAGGGAGTGATACCCGTGCCTGTTGACATACTCTGCAGTCTCCCCTGCGGAGGGGCAGAGGATCTCGATGTGGGTGCCATCCACGGTGCCCATGCAGTTGGGGAAGCCTCTGGCCATGAATCCTGCCATCATGGCTTCCTGGTCCACCAACTGGATCGTTCTGTCCAGGAGCATGCCCTCCACAGCCTCGCAGACATCCCATAGGATACAGGCAACTGTGCTGAGGCCAACCCCGAAGTGCTGGGAGACGGACTGGCAGTAGTTGGGTGTTGCTAGGGCCCAGACCCCTATAGCCACCTGCTGCACCATGGGGATGGGGGTCCTCATGGGGGTGTGTTGTCGCTCCAACCAGGCCGTGAGGAGCTCAGCGACCCAGAGCAAGGTGAGCTTGTCCATCCTGAAATGGGCCCTCCAGGCTGTCTCGTTCCACTGGGCCAGCGCCCTGTCCCACCACACCTGTGCCCGCTCGCGACCCATATCCACCTGTCAATGGGCATAGCGAACAGGGCTGCCCGGTGCATGGTCTCCCTTCCATATTGAAGGTGCCCGGCCGGCTCGCGGAGCACCGCTGGCCGGCTTCGGCCCTGGCTCATGGCCTGCTGATCTGCCCCGGACACCCTCTGTGCCCTGAGCCGGGCCAGGACTCTCCTGGGCCCATGGTGGGCCCTGCGGGACCATACAGCGCTCAAGGCAATGGCAACCCGCAGGCAGGCGCCCGGGTGCTGCTCCGTGGTAAGGATGCGCAGGTGCTCGGTATAGTCATGGTTCCACTCGACTGCGAGCGCTAGATGCATCCAGTAGGCAGCTGCCCTGTCCGGCTCCATGGTGGTGGCGGCCCCAGGGGTTGGTGGATGATTATGCTGGCCCGGTGATGGCCTGGGTGGGCCGGAGCCCCGCCCCCAGCTGGCCGGGCCTCCCACTGCGGCGCTGGTGTCCGTGGGCATGCAGTTGGGTGCACCTGATGTCCTCGCATGGGGCCTAGCGCATGCACAGGCGGCTGGGCGTTCCTTGTGCTGCTGCATGCCTCTGCCATCACTCCCCCTCACTGTTTGCAACACCGTGTTCTTGCCAGCCTGATTAGAAGTCCTGTCTGGGTGCTTGTTTCCTGCAGCTGTGCTGGGTCCGCACCCCATGCCTTGCTCTGTTGCTATACAATGTTGCAGCCTGTGGCCGCCTGGCTTGTCCTTGGGACCCCGCGGAGCCCTCCCCCTGGCCCTGAAGGGAATGTGTGCCCCCCTGTCTGTGGTGTTATTCTCCCTGGCTCATTGGACCATGGCTGGTTGTGCTTTCACCGGGCTCCCACTTCCTGGCCCCCATGGAGCCCCCCATAGCTGGACCTTCCACGAGATCATGTCCCTGTGTGACCTGTGGCATACCTCAGCCATGCAGCTGCTCCTGGGCTGCCCAGATAGCCAGTCGGGTGCTTATGTGAGCCTGAGCTCTGGTCTTCACTACTTCGGCTATGAGGCGAGCACTCGGGATTGCCAGCTGCATGCGGAGACGCTGGGGCTGATTCCCTTCCCCGATGGATGAGGTGCTCTCACGTGGCCTGGTCCACGGCTGAGACCGTGTCTGTGCTGTCTGTGTGCAGCCTGGCCGCCTACACGATCTGCCTTGCTGAGGGGGGCCCTGCCTTAGCCCTGTCCTACTTTGGCTGTATTGGGGCCTGTGGGTACCAGCACTCTTGTGGGGCGGTGTATCACCGGCTGTTGGAGCTGGGTCAGCTTCCGTGGTCCCCTGATGCTGTCTGTTTTGTGTCTGAGCCTACCGCGGCGGAGCTGTCGGCACTGTCGGGCATGTGGTCCTGGTCAGATGTGCAGTTGGGGCTGTCCATGCAGGATCCCTTCGAGGTCTACTACCTGATCGCCCACCACATGTCCTTGTTGGGGTACCGCCGGGGCATGATCCATTGGCCCCACCTGGTTCATCGGGCGGGGCACCTGACCCCTGGGCCTGTTGCAGCCCCCAGCAGCTGGCTGTGAGTCCTGGGGTGCCTTCTGGCCTCCCAGTTGCCTGCTCCCGTGTGGGCTATGGAAGAATCCCAAGTTACATAAAATTCTGGCCTACAGATCCTTGACAATGCTTTGGCCTGAGACTCCATTGCTATTGTCATGCAAGGTACGTACGCAGACAGCTTAACTAGTTTTTCTTAAGAAGGCTCCATAACCTACTAAAGCTTTCTATTCATGTGGTTTCCTGTTGACATTTCTGTGGTGGGCTAGATCTTACGCACAGGTGTCTACAGGCCCTCTCCTCCCCTGAGTAGTCTGAAGTTAAAGCTGACTTAAAAGGTCATAGCCAATAAAACCATCCACTACTCTTTGCCTAGCAACAGCTATATGGTAGTTCTGCGCTTGCGCATTGCCAAATCATTGTGTAAGCTATTAGGCTGTATCCATTTAAGGAAGTATTGTATGTGTGCACCTGCAATTGGTTCATACCACTTTGTGTCACTAATGAGCTGTGTATATATTGACATGCCTCACATCCGCCCAGGGTCCGTCGGCGTTGATCACCAGACGGTCCCTCAGCTGTGTATCTGAATAAATCTGATTGAACGTTCTTGCAGCCTCCTCTCATTTCAGCCTGAAAATCCACAACAGGGCTCCCACCACTGCCCGGGGGCCGGGTTCTGCTGGATGCTCCCTCCTTGCTGTCTCTGCCATGCTTCTGTGCTGCCTGCTTCCCGGGGTGCGGCTGACCCTGCCTGTGGCTCTGGGTCCCTTCCGACCCCCCCATCTGCCTCTGCACCCAATGTTCCCCTCCATGGTTGCCGTCCCCGATGCCTGGGTACGGCTCTCTGCATGGCCTCACTGACCCACCTGTGTCCAGCAGACTGTCCTCACCAACCAGCGCTGCCACCTGCGGGCCCAACCCCCCCCTTGGGTGCCTGTGTGACCTTGGTGTTCTGTGGTCCCTGGACTACCTTCCTCCGTGTGTGTGTGTGCATCTTTGGACCTGCTGCGCTGCACCGGCTCTTCTGCCTGCCCTTCATTAGCCTCTCTCTGGGGTGTGGGTTCCGCGTGTGCCTCCTGGACTGTTCCCAGCCTGCTCGCTGTGCCGTGTGGGCTCCCGCTGTGCCTTGGTCCTGAGCTCCTGGGGCCTGCCATTCCGAGACTGCCTGTGTTGCTGTGGGGGTGCCCGTGTGGACAGTTCTGCTGTGGGGGTTGTGGTTGCCATTGTCTGTGTCCTGCCCTGCCCGTGTGCCTTTCCCTCCCCTTCCCTTTTCCGCCCCCCCCTGTGCCCGGTGTGCCTTGTGTGTTGTCCAGGCACCCGTGTCCCCCCTTCCCTTGCTTTCCCTTCTGTGTGTGTGTGTGTGTGTGTTCCTGGGCATGTGTTTGTGCTGTGTATTCCACTGTGCCCCCGTTGTCTGTGTGCCTGTTGTGTGCGGTACCTGGCTGGCTCTTCTCCCTCTCCCCCCTCCCTTCCTGTTTCCCTTGTGTGGGTGTTCCCTTTTGTGCCTTTTGGCTTCGTTTACCCTCCGGTGGACATGTCTGTGTCCCGTCCCTGCCTGCTGGATTCTGGGTGTTTTGACCACAGCCGGGGATCGACGTCACATCTGCTGCACTGCCCCGGACTGTGATCTGCCAGCCCGATTCCCTGCTGTGGTCCCAGTCCTATCACATCTGTTCAGGGCTTCCTTTGACCCCGGGGGGTGGTTGTTTGATTCACACCCACCGGGAATCCACTGTGGTGAACCGGGCACTCGTAATGTCTGAAATCACCCATTGCCATCCCTACTTCCAATTCCTTCTGAGCTAGCCACTGATCCTGCAAGCAGGTGTTTTCAGAAGTCTCCCTCTCCCAGCACTTTGTGTTCCTAATCCAGTGCCATTCTCCTCATATTTCACCCATTTCCACACATTTATCTCCATAGTTTCATTTATTTAAATTAGATTTGATAGAGTTAGGTGTTATTTTTTATTTTTTACCTCTTCCTGTGTTCTTTCTCCCTATCCTCCACTGAATCCCTCCCCCCTCCCCGTATATATCATGGGCTACCATGAGGTAGGAAGAGCGGGATACAAATATGGTAAAATAAATATGGTAAAATAAATATATTCCATCCCTAATTCCCTTCCCCTGTTTTAGGATTTATTTATCACCTTTTATCACCTCTCAGTAAGACTACTGTAAAGCGCTCTACGTGGGGCTACCTATGGTGACAGCTCAGAAGCTGCAGCTTGTGCAGAATGCGGCGACCTGGCTCCTGGTGGGGCTGGTTAGCCGGGAGCACATTACACCAGTGCTCCAATCTCTGCACTGGCAGCCAATAGCCTTCCAGGCCCGATTCAAAGTGTTGGTTTTGACCTATAAAGTTTTACACAGTCTGGGCCCTGCCTATTTGTTAGACCGCCTCACTCCCCAGGTTCTGGACTGGCCCCTGCAGTAATCTGGGGGCACCCTGTTGCTTGGGTTGCTTGGAGGACCATGCAATACAGGGTGTTCTCAGTGGCCACGCCACACCACTGGAATTCCCTCCCAGTGGGGGCCCATCTGGGCCCAGACCTCCCAGTTTTCCATAGGCATTGTAAGACCTGGCTGTTCTGTCAGGCATTTGGCGAGGGAGAAGGGTGACGGTGGCAGGTGTTGGGTTGGGGGGGGAGTTTTCTCCACATTTTAACTATTGTTATTATTGTTATGTGATGTTTTTATATGTTTTATTGAATTTATTGATTTTGACTTTGTTAGCTGCCCCAGGCTGCCTGGCAGGAGGGGCAGGGTATAACTTTTTAAAATAAATAAATTAATTAAATACATAATTTTAGAGTAGCATTAGATTGATTTAGGTTTCATTTGAGTTTTGTACCCCTCCTTGTGTTGTTTGTTGTGAGCTGTCTGTGTTCTTCCCCATCCCTGGATAGATAGATAGATAGATAGATAGATAGATAGATAGATAGATAGAT
>QEPC01007344.1:1579346-1594738 GCA_003113815.1 Sphenodon punctatus
TAATAATAATAATAATAATAATAATAATAATAATTAATAATTCAGTTTTAATATTTTATAGTGTGTTTGTAGGATTTTATATTTTAATATTTTATAGCTTTTGTTGATATTAGATAATATTCCATTTAGTTTCATAAGTTTTAGAATAGTTAATAGCAGTTAGAGTTAGTGTAGATATATGTAATATTAGATTACAAATTTGAATAAATACATTTAAAAAAAATATAAAATCTTCCTGTGCATTCTTTGGGTGGGGGAAATGGAGAACAGAAGTGGGAGAGGATGATCTGCTGCCCATAAGGTGGGCAATGGGGCACATGGCAGAGGTGGCAGGGGCCTTGCCAGCAGAGTGGCAGCAGGCATAAGCAACAGCCCGAGCCCATCACCACACCCCAAACTGCCCAGGCCTGATTTTGCCAGTTAGGCTTCATAGGCTCCCAGCAGTGGCTCTAGGGGTGTTGTTTGGAGGCGCCTCCTGCCAGTGCCCTCAAATACTATGCAGGGCACTGGAAGGCCTGCAGTCCACGAGGCTGTGGCTGTCTCTGCTGTGGCTGCAGGAGCAGGTGCAGGTGCTTTGGGGTTGGACGTTCCTCCAGGGCCACCAATGTCCCCAAACCCCATTATTGAGGTGATCCCCAGCAGTCCAGGGCTGGTGGATTCTACCCCAGCTGCTAGAGGCAGGGCCCGATCCCCAGGCAATGGCAGCAGCAGCAGAAGCAGCAGCAGCAGCAAGAGCAAGAGCAGCTATAGGGGGCACAAATAGAGTGGCAGCAGCATGGTGGGCAGTCCATCAGTCTTAGAGTCCCAGTACTCCCTTTCACAGGGGGACATCACTCTGATTGTGGACAGCAAGGCAGACCCTAGTCCTGCAGAGATGTCTGGTGCTGAGGTGATGGCTGTCCCTCCGAGAGCTGCGTCACCACCATGTTCTGCCCCTCCCAGCAGTTTTGGCCCCGGTGTGGGCCAGAAGGCAGGAGGGGGCAAGAAATTTTCCATCTGGGCACATTTTAAGTTGGTGCGGGTTGATGATCCCATGGAGGTGCAGTGCATTTTGTCCTAGAAGTTGGTGAAGCGTGGGCAGGTGCTCACCAACATTGGCACAGCTACCATGGTGAGGCACCTCAAGGGATGCCACAGTGCTGTGCTGCAAAGCAGGCAGGCAGGGGCAGTAGACACCAGTGGGTTCCTGACTGAAGCGGCCAGTCATCCGCCTCCATCAGCGGGCAAGCATCCTGCTCTAACAGCTACCTCTAGCAACAGGAGTGGTATTGCTGCTGGGGGGGGGAGCAGCAGCAGCAGCAGCATCAGTGCACCATGGAGGAGCAGGGGTGGGGGCAGCTGCCAAGTCCATCGATAGCTGCAGGATGTGGAGGGAGGCGTGGCTTTCAACTGAAAGCCACACGCATGTTGGGGGAAATGATTACACTGGATAGGCAGCCCTTCTCGGTGGTCAGGGACATGGGGTTGAGGCACCTGATTGGCTTCCTGCCCCCCCCCAGTTTAAGCTTCCCTTGCGCACAACCCTAAGTTGGCAGTATGTGCCAGCCCTGTACCGGGCTTTAAAGGAGCGGGTGAGGGAGCAGCTGGAAAGGGCTGGGGGTCCACCGTCCACTTCACCTCAGACCTGTGGTCAAGTAGGAACATGAAGCACGCCTACCTGGCAGTGCAAGCGCACTGGTGGCAGGACCCAGAGGCAGCGTTTAGCAGTGGCAGGAGGGGTCCCGAAGCAGGGTATAGGTGGGCCCTGCTTCAGGCAAAAATAATGGACAGCCCCCACACTGCTCGGAACATTAAGGGAGCCCTGACCGCCATGGTGAGGGAGTGGGTCATGCCAGGCATGCCCTTCACCAAAGGGTGCATGGTGACGGACAATGCGGCCAACATATTGAGGGAATTCCACGAGGGGGACTTCAACAGCATCCCTTGTGCCACACAACCCCTTCACCTGGTGGTCAGGGATGCTCTGGGCTTAGGGGAGAAGGGGATTGGGGCAGGCACCCTTAGCTCCCTGATCAAGTGGGGGAGGAAGCTGGCCAGTTTCTTTAACCGGAGAGTGAAGGGCAGTGACCTACTCCAGGTGAAACAGGCCAAGCAAGGCTCCCCAGTGCACCAGCTGGTGAAGGATGTGTTCACCTGGTGGAATTCAACCTTCCTGATGCTCGAGTGGCTTCTCAAGCAGAAAGCCACCTTGCATCAGGTTCAACTGGTAATGGACACCAGGGCACCTGCAGGGTACGATGAGGAGGAATGGGAGATCCTGGCTCACACGGTCTTCGTGCTCAGACCATTACTGACCATGACGGAGACCATAAGCTCCTCCATGGGCACCATCAGCCAGGTGATCCCTCTGGGGTGGGATTGTGGCCATCAGGGCAGGAAGCTGGAGGATGAGGTGGTTGACCTGATGTGGTAGCTGAAGGCAGGGTGGAAGGCACAGTTCAATGAGCTCCTGCAGTGGGAGGAATACATTTTGGCAACCATGCTGGACCCAGGGTCAAGGGCAGCGTGGAACACCAGACTCCACTCTATGGCCACTGGAAGGGTGAGCTGGTGGAGAGGGTCTGGCAGGCAGAGCATGCTCCTGATAGTGTGCAGCAGCAGTAGCAGCAGAACACCCCTGGGGATTGTGGGGGTGGGAGCAGCCACCCCTTTCAGCCGGTGGAGTCTATCCCTGCCCCAAGCCCTAGCAGTAGCAGCACCAGAATCAGGCTGAGCAGCAGCAGCACTCCTATTGCCAGCAGCAGCAGCTCGTACATACAGGGCACTCTCGTGAGCATGGGCTCATGCAGAGCAGGTCAGGCAGCATATCTGAGGGCAGTGGTGGAGGTGGTGCCCAGACAGAGTTATGTGAGGGAGTATGACAGTGCCTCAGCAGCAGTGGAGAGCTACCTGGAGGAGGAGCCGTGTTCGAACCCAGCAGCAATCCCTTCGCCTACTGGGCCAGCAAGACCAATGTGTGGCCGGCCCGGTCCAAAGTGGCCACAGGTCTCTTGTCCTGCCCACCAACCAGTGTCCCCAGCGAATGGGTGTTCTCCATGGTGGGGGACATTTGCTTGCCACACCACCTGAGACTGGGGGCCAAGTTGGTGCAGCAGTTGCTTTTTACAAAGGTGAACCTTCCACTGCTGAGATTCCCCGAGCTGCCCCTGGACATGGATTGATGGTGCAGTGGCACATGCCATCCCATGCCAAGGGCAGTCGTAGGACGGGGCTCCTCCTCAATCTGGGATGCTGCTGTTGAGGTGCTGTCCCTCCCTCCCAGTGCCCAGCACCCACCCTGCCTTTCTCTCACTAGATGTCCTCGGCCGGCCAATATGACAAAGCCTGCCAATCTATAAGCCTGTCAGCCGGCCGCTGTCTAGATGATTTCGGTCCACATATCTGACTGGCTCTCTCTCTCTTGCACTGCCCAGTTTTTGCTAGCCTATCTGAGTGCCCTGCCAAGGCCCCAACCTGCCTTCCCTACTGCCTCTCCTGCCATGCTGCCTGTCTGCCCACCCACCCAGGTTGCCAAGATCAAACACTGCCTCAGTCAGTCTGCCTTCTGCTCATGCCACGCTGCCTGTCTGCCCGCCCACCCAGGTGGCCAAGATCAAACCCTGCCTCAGTCTGCCTTCTGCTAATGCAATGCTGACTGTCTGCCCGCCTGCCCAGGTGGCCAAAATCAAACCCTGCCTCAGTCTGCTTTCCCATGCTCATGCCACACTGCCTGTCTGTCCGCCCATCTGCCCACCCATGTGGCTGAAGCCTGCCTCAGTCTGCCTTCCCATGCTCATGCCACACTACCTATCTGGCCACCCGTCCACCCACCCAGGTGGCCAAGATCAAAGCCTGCCTCAGTCTGCCATCCCATTCTCATGCCATACTGCCTGTCTGCCTGCCCACCCAGGTGGCCAAGATCAAAGCCTGCCTCAGTCTGTCTTCCCATACTTATGCCAAAGTGCCTGTCTGCTCTCCCTGTGTGCAAAACTGAAGTCTTGCTGCTGCCTGCCTGCCTCTCATGCCAAGGTACCTGTCTGCCTGCCATGGCAACCCTGGGTGATGTGCCCCACTGACCTGGTAATCCCGCTGCTGTCTGCTGGTCCATGGGTGCTCTGCCCTGGCAAATGTGCCCACACAATCTTGCTGCTTCCGTCTGCTGCTGTATGGGAGCTGTTCCCTGGCAAATCCTACCATCTTGGCTCCATGGGTGCTGCGCACAGGCAAATCCTGCTGCTGCTGCCATCTCTGCTGTTCCGCGGGTTCTGTGCCTGGTCAATCCAATGTCTGCTGCTGCTGCCAATGCTGCCCCTGTTGTCTATGCCACGGGTTCTGCTACTATGCAGTCCAATGTCTGCTGCTGCTGCCAATGCTGCCTCTGCTGTGTGTCCCATGGGTTCTGCTACCAGGCAATCCAATGTCCACTGCTGCTGCCAATGCTGCCTCTGCTGTCTGCGCCATGGGTTATGTGCCCCAGCAACCCAATGTCTGCTTCTGCTGCCTCTGCTGTCTGTGCCATGGGTATTGTGCCACAACAATCCAATGTCTGCTACTGGGTGACCACGTGATTCACCACTGGGCAAGGCTTGATCAATTGGCAGAATATCTTGTTCAGATCTGGAGAGTAGGATGCAAACCCAGTCAAGTAGGGGTGCCAGCAACCGAGCCCTGACCGGATCTCTGCCGCTACTCCACCAATACCAACCAGCCTCCAACACCCGGCCGTGTAGGGGTGCCAGCCACTCCAGCCCCAGGACTCACCATCAGGGTTCTGGGGGCCTACGTTCCAGGCAGGGAGGGCTGTTGTTTCACTTCATTGTCTGCAAGTGTCCCACACAGAGGCCAGCCTTCCTGCCATGCCCGGCCAAGTAGGGGTGCCAGCTTGCTGCTGTAGGTCAGTCACAAAATTCCAGGTAGGTCTCTCCACCTCGGACCGAAAGGCCCTTGCTGCTGCAGACTCCCGGGGACCAAGGGACTCCACATCAGAGCTGGAGGAGGGGGAAGGGCTTTGATGGTGTCTCTCTCATGTTGCCTTCCCCCCTTCTTCTGGTCCTGATGCTCCAGCACCACGGCCACACCAGAGTCCTACATCCTAAGCCTAGTCACATTCTGGCCATGGAGCTTCTCAATATGGGCGAGTAGCCCCGATGTGGTCCCCTGGCTGGCCCTCTTAAATCTTTTGTTGCAGATCTAAAGAACATAAAAATATAGGTACGTAAGAAGTGCCATACTGTGTCAGACCAATGGTCTGTCAAGACCTGCCTGGTGCCTACATTCTGTTTCCACAAGTGGGTGGGTGTCCAATCTCTCTCTGCAGGGGACTTCCATTCCTAACTGGTCATAGGGCAATCCATTCCCTGTTGTTCCAGCCCCTGTGCCATACTGTGCAGACGGTGTATTTGTCACCCTTCTCATACCACCACCAGACATCAGACCTTGTCCACCCACTGTCTTGGGGTGGCACTGGTGACCTCCGCCTCGGTGTCCTGCACACACTGGCACCAACACTGGCATCATATTCCCCCTTACCCACTATGAAACCGGAACACATAAACAACACCTAAGTAATATCATGCATTTATGATGATGCCTCTAGTCCTCCCTCCTTGGGGTGCTGCTAGGGATGGCAACGAGAGACAGTGACCCTGGATGGCATGTGCAAATCCAAAAGACCTTGGTTGGCACGTGCAAATCCTTCCCTCCTTGGGGTGCTAGGGATGGCAACTAGAAAGACCCTTGCTGGCACATAAAAATTCTGCCCCCCTTGGGGTGCTAGTAGGGGATGCTAGGGATGGCATATGGAGAGACCCTTGCTGGCACATGCAAATCCTGCCCTCCTTGGGGTTCTAGTAGCAATGGCAACTGGAAAGACCCTGGCTGGCACCTGAAAATTCTGCCTTCCTTGAGGCGCTATGGATGGCAACTGGAAAGACCCTGGCTGACACGTGCAATTCCTTCCCTTATTTGGGGGTGCATAGGGATGGCAACTGGAGAGTGGAGACCCTTGCTAGCCTGTCACGTTTTTGGGTGGGGGTGCTCATGCTCGCGCCTGACTGCTGGAAGAGGCACCCACACTACAGTACCCTCTCTATCTGTGGCAGACATTCACTGCCACCCGCTGATGCCCACTATTTGTGCCTGACGGCCAGTGTCCACCACCCACGCACCCACCCACACACCAGTGAGCTCACTCTAAAGGATAGTTAGTATTATTCTTGTCCTCAAAGTAAAAAAAAGTTTACAAACCTGGCATGAGTGGCAGCACCTCCTTTGCCCTCCAGCTCTTGCTCCTCCTCCTCCACCACTGAAGGTCCAGCAGCAGCAGGAACCTCTTCCTCCTCCACCACCGGCTCCGGGACCGCCACCTTGGCCTTCCCCCAGGCTCAACACTTAATCTGCACCCTCTTCATTTTTTTTTTTTTTCCAAACGAACACTCACACAGCCAAACAGCGAACAGTCACCAACACCAACTCACCAACCAGCCAAACCAACACAGTCAAACCAACACACAACACAGCCAAAACACACTAAAACAGAACCAAACACCCAGTCAGCCACACACACACGCTCTCTCCCCACACAAGCTCAACACACACTCGAATTGCCTTTTTCCGGCTTCCAACATGATCACTGGACCACGAGATAGCTAGACCGAAACCGATTGCCAAATGGCCAAACCGAACTGAATGGCACCGAACCAAATGACTGAACCCGAACTCGGTGACCAAACCAAACGACTGGACTTCTGAACCACGATCTGCTAGCACATCCCTACACTCTAGTCCCAGGACCCACCGTCAGGGTTCTGGGGTCATTGTTCCGCTCACGGGGAGTTGTCATTCCACCGCTTCAAGAATCAGCCACTCCAGCCCCAGGACCCCAAACGTTCTACTGAACCGAACTCAACCGAACTGAATGACTGAACTCATTTTTCGAACCGAATGACCGAACCCAAACTTGGTTTTCAAACCGAACAGCCAAACATCTGAACCCTGTTGTGTTTGCACATCCCTAACAACAGCCCTAGTGTCATTTTTTGAATGCACAGTGGGGGTTTTTATATTTATTTTTTTTAATTTGGTAATGAAAACAGGCGCTTTTTTTCTTAGTTTTTGTTCATTGTTGTAACCCCTGTCTGTTATTTTCATGTTCTAATTACTAAAACGAATGGGGTTTCATTCCTTTTAGTAATTTAAAAAACAAAAATGAATTGCACACACCTTTTTCATGGACAGTGCATCCAATGGGACCAGTTGAGTGCTGTTGGGCTCATATCAGGCCTCAAGGTTCTAGTACAGAAATAGTGGGATGCTTACATATTTGGTGGCTCTGCTGACATTCTGTCAGGTGTTGGGGAGGGTTACCTCCAGCTGGGGCACCTCCGGCAGTGGGAACAGACATCCCTGAAGCCTGCCCCAGTGGGGGAGGGGGTGGGGAGCACCTTCTTGCCACCTCTATCCACTCTTTGTGGCCAGCACCTCGCCTCCCACCATGACAAACAGTCATGGATGCCAAGAACAGGCAGCCATGGTGACACCTGAAGTTGGGCCTGGCGGGCACGCAAATAGATGTACCCACCTGGTTTGACCAGCTCATGCTCAGCTGGTTGGCTTGTGGGGTCAGACCACGGCCCTGATTCATTCCAGGCATGTGTTTCTGCCTGGCAGACACCCCTGCTGGGGTTTGAACCTGGTCCACATCGGTCAGGCCCAGATCAAACATGCAGGGAATTATGTTGGCCCAGGTCAGTCCAAGACAGCCCTTTAGGCCAGTGTCATGCTTACAAGCACCCAGTTTTGTTCTAGTAGCAAATTACCTCCACTTTTAAATGGTGTAAATAGTCATTCAAGAGACCCCAGTCACTTTTTATTTTTCCTAATATTTTTATTGCGAGGGTAGTTTCTCTAAATGGTTTTAGCACATCATGATATAATATACACCTATTTTCATATTATGAAGAAGAATATTTCAATGCCTTTGATGTTCCACAGGGCTTGTAAAAATAACCTGTGAAACATTTAATCTAAATTATGAAAACATTGATAATAGAAGCCACAGATTTCTAGGAATTTAGCCCATCAATATTATCTCACAAATATATACAGGGACCCGAGTTGACTGCGTTGCTGCAATTTGCAGTGATTTTCGCAGAATCAGCCAATCCTCGCAGAATTCTCACAGAATCAGCCAATCCTGACCATGACCCGAGGGTAAATAGGCCCCTGAGAGATTAATTGTGGGTGGGTGGGTGGGGTCTGAAGGCCTTATGTTTGCATGAGATGCTGAAATTCCAGAGGATTTGAGTTGTGTTTGATTAGCAAAGTTGTAAGTCTATGTCAAACCTATTGCAAATTTGCTTCTCAGCATGCATAGTTATGCAAATCAAGTTAATTATGCAAATATTAATGCTTGCGGTGAATTTGCAGAATTTAAGATTTTTTGGTGCAGTGAACTAAGGTCCCTGATATATTACAAATAACACTTTATCTTCTATGTCATTAGTGTTGGATATACATATCTGTAGAAAAAACGATTGAAACCTAAATGCAAATAGTGTTATCTACCACTTTACATAATATAAAATTATTGGGTGTCAAATGACCCACTACACAAAGAAGACAAGAAGCCGCTTGGGTATAATTAATAGATTTAGAGTGAACAGTAAAACTGAAAACTCAAACAAAGTGATGCAGTACACCCGGTAAAGCAAGTCTCATAAAGCATAAGCAACAAACGCTATGAACCTTAATTAACATTACAAAAATAGCCTCACATATTTTAAAGATAATAATTGCAAGATTTTACAAAGGCCAGTGTGATTAAAACAAGCAGTGTAATGTTGTTCCTTGCAAATACAGACTAATAAGGTCTAGAGAGAAAAGACATAATACTCCCCAATTATAGAACAAGCTACCTCTTTCTGCTCAAGAGGAGTGGTTCTCAGTAGGCCTTTAAATAAAATTTAAAGGCCAATTTCTCTTCTATAGCTTTCTCTTAAATTTATTGGAAGCTGCTGTTTATGTATTGTATGGCACACTGTGAAATAATACGAGTTTTGATGAATTTCTGTGTTGTGGAAGGCTGTGGAAAGGTTTTCCGTTTCATAACATGTTAAATAATGGGAATGAAGAGAACAGATTTGTTACCTACCATAGTTAACGTGTGAATATTATAATTTTAGAACCATCATATTTCATCGTAAATTAAGTTTCAGATGCCAGGTTTGTGGTTATGGGGTACTACTGAAATTCTGTGGTCACCAAGAAAGAGCACTGAGTGATTGATATGTTGCTTTAAATCCATGCAGTGTTGAGGACAATGGTCATGATCCACCAACCACTGCTCCAAGCTTCAATGGTACAGATATGAAAAAGCATGTTTTGTTTTGTTTTGTTTTGTTTTGGGAGGGAGGTTAAAACATTTTTTTCCACATAAATCATTGAATCTGACTTTTTTCCTCTTGTCAACCTTTTGAGGATGTGATCCTACAAGCAAGTAGTTTTCATGCAAGCACTTAGCATGGGAGTGAAGTGAATGGGACTTCACTCATGCTAAGAACTAGAACAGAACTCCTTCCCACAGCATTATGCTCTAAGGCTTGGGGGGGCGGGGGGGTTGTTTGGGATTTTTTAGATCCATTTTACATGAGATTCTTCATCTGATTATCTCTGTTGACTGCTTTGCCTTTTGCATTGGTGGTCTATTGGTTTTATTCTGTCAGTGGGTTATCCAAGTCTTGCAAGAGGTCCAAATATCACCCATGCAGGCTAGGCTGGCCAATCAGATGTCAGGGCTGTTTGTGTGGAATGGTGTTATTGTTGAATGAATCCTGCAGACATTTCTTCTTGGTGGTGCAAATCAGGAGTATTTACTGGTTCTGGAAACCTCATGAATCTGGGCTTAAAACACAATGAGTCTTACATGGAAAAATATGGATGTATGATTGAGCCAATATCTATTTTTCACCATCCTTTGCAACACTCTAATTTTAGATGCAAGAAACCAATACAAATAATAGAATGCTAGCTATTATTTCTTATGCTTTTCATTATTTTTAAAATAATAAAATATATTAGTTTTGTACATTAATGTTGTTGGTGATATTTTAGTTGGCACTTCCCAAAATGTCCTAAGCACTGTGAAAATGCATAGGAGTCTTTCTAGTCATGTTCTAAATGATATTTCCCATTTCAATGAGAATTCCCATTCTAATAGAATCCCAGCAGTCTAATTTTTAAGTTGATCAGGGTTAAATATAATATGTCCAGCAATGCAGTGTTATCTTAACTCAAACTCAGATCAGTAGGAGTAATTCAGTGAGCTTTAATAGTCACAGGATCAGGATGCATATTTGTTAAATCACAGTTGTCCATTTTTCCTCATACCGTCCTCAGTGGAAGTAATTTTAAATATGTTAAGAGACTAAATAAGAATGTCTTTCATTCTTCAGTCAGTTTTTTTATACACTAAGTCAGATCAATGCAATCTCTTTAGAATATATTGCTGTTTAAAATATATTGGATATTTTGGGGGGACTTTCTTCAGGGAATGGGCTTTATTACAATAAATAGGTGCTACTCACAAAACATAAATCCTTGATTAGTCATTCATCTTCAAATTCAATCCAAGGAAGAGTAAAGTATTTTTAAATTCCAGAACATATTGTTCATATCACTATACTAATCAATCCTCAGTCTTGACCAGAGACATAAAACATCCAGATCTTCCACTACACCCACCCTCCTTTGCCCCCGTCGGGGTGGTCGACCAGTTTGAATGGTCCACGCCTGGAGACTAATGGATCCAATAGGATTACAGAACTCTCTGGGAGATTTACCCATTGACCTCTACAGCCTCCACGTCGATGCCTTCATTAAGTGGTATGGCATTTTGTTCTGGGCTATTGACATGGTGGCACCCAGGTGTTCATTTCCTCTGTGGTGACAGCACAGGTCTTCTTGATATATGGAGGACCCGAGGCTGCTCAATTGAGAGGGTAAGCAGTTAGAGTACAGGTGGCAGTCGACTCACGCCAAAGCCCACCAACTGTGACATAGGCAAAGCCAACCAACTGTGACATAGGTAATTTCAGATGTGATGGGCCGATCAGCCCGCCATGCTGAACCACGGTCCAGGATCCATTTTGGATCCCGGACAGGAATCAGTCTGGCTGTCCATTTGATGTGCCGGCTGATTCCTACATGGGATTGGGGAAGGGGTAGGGCTGCGCGGCACGACGTACAGTTGCACAGCCCCACCCCCCATGCTCCCCCGGCTGCCCACTCTCCGGGAGATGGGTGGGCACAACGGTCAATACGGCCACTTCACCCGATCCTGCATCATGGTCTGGGCCATGATTTGGCTGGCAGATGGTAACAGACGTTACTTTCCACCGATTCCGGACCGTGGCCACTGTGACCACGGTTTGGGCCTGATCCCACCACGATTCTGGACCTCCGGGCGGCTGGAGGTCCAGAATCGTGGTCAAAATGATTCCCGCTGGAGGTTCACTGTGGTGAACATCTGGCAGAAAGATTGACCATGGTCTCGTAACATCAACAAATACCAATAGATTATTTTTAAGGGACTATGCCATGGCTTTGGTGACAGCAAATAATCATTTTTTCACTGCCACCATTGCTATGCCCATTTCATCTGGGCATAGCACTGAGACTACGCTTGTAGCCTAGGTTGATAATTTCTACTTGGAAATTGACAGAGGAAATTGTACACTGTTGATTTTGTTAGGTCTGTTGGCAGCCTTTGATACTGTTGCTAATGGGGTGTTGTTGACAGAGCTGTGGGACATGGCAGGTTTGTGCAAGACCGCTCTTGAGTGGTTCTGCTCCACTCATTCCTGCCTGGGAGAACCTGGAGGGTGGTGATGAGCAGTGACTTGTCATCCCCTAAGAAGCTCCCTTGTGGGGTTCCTCAAGGTTCTGTCTTCTCCCTTCTGAGGCCCCTGGGTGAGATCGTTAGGAGATTTGGAGTGAAGTGCCATCAATATCCTGACGACAACCAGATCTCTCACTCTTTTTCAAACGACCCAGGCCCTGCAGTCTCAGTGCTTACCTCATGCCTGGCTGCCATTGGGGAATGGATTCAGGTGATCCGATTGAAACTGAATCCAGACAAGAATGAGGTGATAATGGTTGGCCACTTGTGTGACCTGGGAGATGTGGGAATGCCTGTTATTGATGAGGTCCAGCCTCTCTTGATCACTCAGGTTCAGAGACTTGGAGTGCTCTTGGATCCACTGCTTTGCCTGGATTGTACAGTTGTGGCAGTGTCTAGGAGTGACATTCATGAATTTCATCTGATAAGAAGACTGCAACCATGGGTTTCATATCTGGCCACCATCATCCATGCCTTCATAACTTTGAGGTGCTCTTCATGGGGCTGCCCTTGAAAACTGTTTTGAAGCTGCAGTTGGTGCAGAATGAGGAATCCAGCCTTATGGCGAGGATGAGTCACCAGGAGCACATTACACGATTGCTATGGAGTCTGCTCTGGCTGCCAATAGCTTTCCAGGCACAATTCAAGGTGCTGGGTTTTTTAACCTATAAATAGGGCTGATGCGGCAGCAGCTGTTACTGCACCGCAATTCCATTCCTAAACCTCGACATCCCACGTTGCGCCTCGCAGAATTCCGCCCGGTACCCTGCGATTCTGAGATTCTTCTGCTACAAGAATCCACAGATGCGGCGTGTATGTGTTTCACTGATTTGTTGATCATTACCATTGTCACATAAAATCAGCGGTCTTTTCCCGCGTTCTGCCAATTTAATATATGAGAGACAGTCATGAGCATTTATCGTGATTCTGCGAAGGAAGTATGACTATGCAGCCACTGCTGTGCTGTGCTGTCACGCTCTCACACTGACTAGGGGTGGGAAGTTTGGATCATCCGGTATCCGATACTGCCGGTATTTTGGTGTACCGGCAGTATCGGATTATTCCGGTATTTGGGGGGTACCGGTACCAGATCTTTTTACATTGCGGCCATTGAAATGAATGGCCGCAATGTAAAAAAAGAAAAAAGAAAAAAACCCAATCACTTTCCCTCCCCAGTCCAGGGTGGAAGGTGGGACACCCCCCACCCACCCTGCCCAGCCTGGATTTTTTTTAAAAAAAAATTTCCCTGAAGTCACTGCTAGTGTGGGCTCTGGAATGCCACTGGCGACCACGAGCCCACACCAGCAGGTAGGTGTACTGGTACTAGGGTGATCCCTGGGGTGAGGGGTGGTTTAACACACACACACACCCCAGGTATCACCCTACCTCCCCACCCAGGGATCGCCTACCTTTGGCACTCTGGGCAGCAGCAGCAGTGGTGGAGGTGGCAGTCCGGAAGCTTCAGCGCTGGCTGTGGCTGCCGGCTTCAGTGCTTTCTAGGTCTTCCAGGGAAACCCAGAAGTTCTCCGGAAGGCCTAGAAAGCACTTAAGCTGGAAGCCACAGCCAGCACTGAAGCCACCCAGAGTGCCGCCACCACTGCCGCCCAGAGTGCCAAAGGTAGGCGATCCCTGGGTGGGGAGGTAGGGTGTTCCCTGTGTGTGTGTGTTTGTGTGTGTGTGTGTTAAACCACCCCCACCACAGGGCTCACCCTAGTACCTGCTGGTGCAGGTTCTGGGTCACCGGCAGTGGCCCGGAGCCCACACTATTAGGGACTTAGGGTAAAAAAATTTTTTTACAAAACAAATCCAGGCTGGGCAGGGTAGGTGGGGGGTGCCCCCCCTTCCACCCACACAGCCTGGGAGGGGAGAGGTATTTATTTATTTTCCATTGATTTCAATGGGGACAGTTCCCCATTGAAATTAATGCAATAAATCCGGCACCGGTAATCCGGTTTTAATATGGTAACCCAGTATTTTGCATACCGGTAACCGGTAAAACCGGTAACCGGTATTTTGCCTGATGTCCCAGCCCTAACGCTGACTGCTGGTGCTGTGTGTCTCTCTGTGTCACAATAACTGCCCATTCTTCTCAATACATACACGCATGGACAACATGTTCTGGTTGGGAGTTCAAGGAACGATGTTTTTATTTTATGGCAAATTGATCTTTTATGTATACATAAATTGATCTAAAGTTTTTTGACCAAAACTCCTGGTGGGAGTTTAAAGTGACCTGTGTATTATGACCGAGTCATTTTTTACATCATAGCACCGGCTCAGAAAGTTGAAGGAATGAAGTGTGAAGTCCGTGCAGAAGAGTTTCTTACAATCCTCATTCTGAAATTCCTCAGTCTAGAAGAAGTGAGCTGAGCAACAGAACTCTGTTGACATAGTTGTTAAGGTCCCCGATTGATATACAATTTGTAGCTGTTATTCAGCTGGTTCAAATCCCCACTGTTAAATGTAACTTTATTTTAATTTTTTTTACTTTTACATGAGTGTTATTTTTTGTTTTGTTAATCATAAAATTATTGCTGTGTTTGGCATACTTTGTAATGTAAATAATTTTAAAATGCTTATTTATTATGTTAACCCAAGACTAACTGATTAGCGCAGCAGAGCCAGGTGGTGTGATGAGTGCTATTATGCCCCACCCCCTAGTGCCGCCGGCGTTACGCTCACTTGCAGTCGCCGACCGCCATCGCTGATGCTGTCACTGACTGCCCTACCCCCAGTCTCCTTCCATCCCCTGGACACCAGAGTTCTGTCGAGTCTAGACGTGCTGGTGGGTGGCAACCAGCAACAGACAGGGAGAGGGATGTGTGTGTGGTGCTGGCCGTGCCCAGCCGGTCGGTCTTGCTGGCAGTGAATGGCTGTCTGCTGCTCCTGATCCCGATTCCTGATTCCTGGCTGGGGGTCGGGGGACACTTTCTTTTTTCACTCACTGACTGACCCATCCACACAATCCACCTGTTAATTGTTTTAATAAATTAACATGAATACATGACATTCATCCACATCACACACCCGCCAGCCACCACGCCTACCTCTTTGTCATGTTAACAGTTAATACTAAGCAGCTAACTGCAGTAAGTAAAGTTGGGACGGGAGGGAGGGAGTGACAGGAGTGAATGTTACATGACCTCCCCCAGCCTCTAAATATTATGAAACTAGAAGTCCCGCGTGACCCCCACTCCCATGTCCTCCCCCGCCCGAGAGTGCTGTTTAAGTTCCAAGTTCCAACTTGCCATGTGTACCTGGGCTGGTAGCTGCTAGCTGGTATAGTTTGACTTTGAAATGTTTGATTGCGGTTAAACTGTGGTTATTGTCATGTCAGACAACACCCTGTCCCTTAGTGCACTAACTGCATCTCTGCTGCATCTTTCTCGATTGCAGAAACAGTAGAGATATACAGGCAGTGAGGGACTGAGAGGATATAGCATTTTAATCTTATACTTTATCAGAGTCTTTGTATTGTGTAGTTAACAAAGGACAGTGAAATAATGCCCTAAGAGAG
>QEPC01007344.1:1604204-1635028 GCA_003113815.1 Sphenodon punctatus
GAAAAGTGCTCCAAAGCAAGTATGGCTTGCTGCCTCACCAGTCTATTTTTGGGGTCACGATGAATCCAGTGGCCAGTAATGGACAGGTACTCCATGTGCTGCGCACTGGTCAACATGTCTGTTGTAAGGTGCACAACATTGCCCTCTCAGTCACGCATAGCATCTGATACTGCTTTGCATGATGTGTCGTACAGTTTGGAAATGGTGTTTGTAGTGAAATAAAATCATGACGGCACCTTCCATCGTGGTGCCATTCCCTCCATTACTTTGTGGAATCCCTCATTCTCAACAAATGAGAAGGGAAGCATGTCGACTTCAAGCATCTTTGACACCAGTGCGAGGTAGTACTCGGCAGTAGGGTGAGATGCTGGCCATTTTGTTTGATTTTTCACAGATTCTGTCAATGTTGTCTGCACAGTGGTAGCACTAGCAGAGCTTCTAGATGGATCAGTGCCTGTTGTTCTGCCGCAGTGTGTTCCACTAGAGGCATTGAGAACAGACTTGTGATGGTGCTTCATGTGGCTATGCATGCCACTAGTACCAGGGCAGCTCATACCTCTTTCTTTCGCTCTTGTTATTTTCCTGCAGCAGTATTTGCACTGGACTACAAGTTTATTTTCATCACAGGCAGTGAAATGCTTCCAGACATCTGACCTTGGCGCTTTTCTCTCATCTGCATGGCTGTCGGTGGTTGGGGTGATTGTTCCTTGCTGTGACAACAATGAAACACTGTCATCATTTGCGGATGTTGAGGGAGCTGGCGAACATGCAGGTGTAGAATTTCTATGAATGGTTGTGCTACGAGCCACTGGTGATGGACTGCTGGCGTTGGTTGCTGTTGCCGTGGTGGTGCAGTTGGAGGTGGTTGATTTACTTTTAGACAAACATCTGTTGAACATCGGAGGTATATTTTTCCTTATTGTAGAGTGCTGCAATGTCAAATCATTTCCTTGGCCTTGCTGTTCCACATTTCTTACGTTGTCATCAATCTTGGGTCTTTTGCATGGTTGGCTTGCCAATTTTGGTGCTACGTAACCATCACACCCATAGGCGTCGGCATCATCGATGATGTCAACATCATCTGTGGTGACATCACTGTCTGAGTCGGCATCACGATGTGCAGCACTCACAATGCGTTGTCAGACACACCCAGTACTACCGCCTCACTTTCCTGAGCGTTTTCTATTTCTTCCGCATCTCTCACTGAAGTAGACAATAGACATTGGTTGTTGTCGCATCAGTGCATTACTGCCTCCTTTATGCTTTTTTGAAATTCGCCGGGTGTGCATTCGATTTCAACGCAAGCATTTCATCGTCTTGCTGTGACAACAATTGGCTTTCTATAGCGTTGTCTGATTCTTTTTTTTATTTTATTTTTTTTATATATTTTTTTGCGTTGTCTGATTCTAAAGATGATTGTTCTACATTGGATAGTGTGCATTTCGCAAGGTGTTCCTGCAGTGCATCCTGTGAAGAAAGAAAGTAACAGCGTCTAGAACTGCCAGACTGCAGCAATGATATTTTTGCTGGTGAAATATGCATTGATAGCAGTGGCGGAGACAATTCCGCAAGATCAGACTGCTGAGGGGGGACTCTGGTTGCAAAACAAGAGGCGGCTGTGAGTGTGCGGCGCATGAAGCAACAGCTTGATTGTGGTAATTGTGGTGGTGGGTAAGACTCGGAGTGCGGTTTCTTCTGATGGTTCTCTGTCTCCTGTACCCTTTTTTTCACATTACGAAGCAACAATCTAGGGCTCGGACAGTGACTTCTATTGCGCAGCTTAGTAGAGGAATCATCACGTTTCCACTTTGCAGAATCGTGTGCCATTTCTTCTTTTCTTTTGATAGTCTACAGTAAGAAAATGAGAAAAAATAAGTGTATTTTTAAAAGTTTCCTGGACTTTTAAATGTACATTTATTTCTCGATATTTTGTAACTTAAAATATGTTCTTACATCAATATGCATTCCTAAAAACACACATCACAAAACATTTTTTAATATCGTAGAACTAATGTTGCTATAGAACATAAACATGCCATATTGTGAAAGATGTACACCATCATTCAAAAACATATTGCTATCAGCGGCTACAATGTTCCTATGCCAGACCAAAATCAAGTCAATATATTTCATGAAAGCACCAACAGACTTGTTAACATTTCTAACGCATTTCTTGATAGCCTTCATGTCTGCTATATTGGTTACACTGGCGAATAATGAGATCAGAGAAAATGATCTTGCAACCAGGAAAAAGCTGACAGATTGCCATTACATCGTTTCTCATGTACTCTATTAGCTCAACGCCTTTGAGCATTCCAATATTGTTACCACCAGAGCATATTACAATGCATGAAGGAAGGGAAGAAATGGAGGCAATGTATTGCCTTTTGTTCTTCAAAGCAGGCAATACATTAGGCCATCACATCCCCCCCCTTCTGATCCAGCGCACTGTAACATTTTCCAAATTCAAATCGACATTGGTGTGTTCTGTGCGGCAGACTTGCTCTAATCTGGTGATGTAGGAATCACCAATGTACCAAATATTCTTCATCATTAATACCTAATGGTATAAGGCAAGCAAATTAGTAGGCAGTTTTGTAAAAAATATATTAAATAAATGTCCTTATTACACTTACTTAAATTCGGTAACAGAGAGAACGTTGGTGAACTGATTGTCTGCCAAATGTATCAGGGAGGGAGTTGATCTGAAGAGAGTGGTTGAGAATTTAGGTTAGCAGCAAGCATAATATGTGATGAAGAATGTTGATTTCATCTTTATTATCAAAAAATAATTAAGTAAATAAGCCACACACAAAGCACATACACACATCATCTCAAACATCAACAGCATACACCGCATGGGACTCTGGATGGGGGTGCATGGTAGAGGGAGCCACTCACTACAGAGAGGACTGAGTGGTTATATATTCCTCCTAGGTGTCAAATGATAGTCTCTCAGAATCACATGGAAAATGATTGTAACTAGAGTTCGGTGTGATCTACGCAAATATGTAAGGTATGCTTTAGAAAACTACATTCAGTGCCTGCATTGACAAACTTGCCAAAACAACTTCACACACAAATCCTGACTCATGAGCTGGGGCCTAAAATTCATGAAACTGAAATAAAAAAACCCAAAGTTTTTCCAGGGACTCTCAAGTTTGTGGGAATGAGAAGACTGGCAGTTGCAGAACAACATAAGGCTGCTGCCTCATAAACAATGTTCTTCGGGATGGCCCTGATCATTGTCACAATGCCAACCCAACTTCAAAGTACTGTTTGTAATGAGCGGCAAGGTTAATTGTTTACTGCGTGTTGCCTCGAGACTGTCATTGTTCATGTGATTGTTCAAACAAGTAATCTGTGCTTGATATGACTGTGTACATAACAGCATCCGAGAGCATCCCCTTGGTGAGAATGTTCAGAGCCAGCTCGCAGAACCATTGCTTGCAAGGCTGCAACCTTGAGCCACACCTATCAGGCAGGGATTTTAATTTATTTTAAAAAGACACTGCCTGCCTGATTGGGGAAATAGACATGGATGGGGTGGCTGCCAGGAGAGTCAGAAGGAGGGGGGGCATAGCCGCGGAAGCCACAGAAGCCGCCGGCGATCCTGGAGCAGGGACTCAGGGTCGGGGAAGCTCATGGGGAAATAGACATGGCCGGAGGAGCAGCTGGAAGAGTCACCCCATAGCAAGCCAGGAGGAGGGGGGGGCATAGCCGGTAGCCGCGGAAGCCGTGGAAGCTGCCGGCGAGCCTGGAGCAGGGACTCGGGGTTGGGGAAGCACATAGGGAAATAGACACACCTGGGGGGGCTGCCGGGAGACTCACCCCATAGAAAGCCAGGAGGAGGTGGGCATAGCCAGTAGCTGCGGAAGCCACAGAAGCCACCGGCAAGCCTAGAGCAGGGACTCAGGGTTGGGGAAGCACATGGGGAAATAGACACGGCCGGGGGGGCTGCTGGGAAAGTCACCCCATAGAGAGCCAGGAGGAGGGGGCATAGCCGGTAGCCACGGAAGTCGCAGAAGCTGTCGGCGATCCTGGAGCAGGGACTCGGGGTCGGGGAAGCACATGGGGAAATAGACATAGCTGGGGGGTGCTAGGGGATCAGTCAAGGGAGAGCTTGGAGGGGGAGGGGGAGGCAATAGCTGCATTCACCATTTGCCCACCGTTCAAAACAAAAGAATCGGGACAGCATCACAGTTATTAACCCTACAGCACAGTTTCTCACAAATAAACCAATGATCCCACCATCCATCCAACCAACAGGCATTAACATGAACAAAATAAATAACAAAACAATATCAAGCACAAACAATATCAACCCAAACCGAGAGATAAACATAAAAGACGCACAGCAATAAAGAACATGTGTACATTTATTTTAAAAAAGGATAATGGAAAATGTAAAGTGCAGATGTAGCAGGATTACTTTAACTGCTTTAGCACTAAATTAGCAGTTAAATAAATCACAGATTAGAAGAATTAGCAGAAAAGTTCAAGCACTTGCACAAAAACCTTCTTATGTTATCCAAAATCAATGATATTCTATGAATTAGGAGGAAGGGATAGGACTCTCTCTCCTCCAGTCACGATGTGGTGCTTTGCCGCGGAGCGCGGAAGATCAGAGTGTGTTAACAAACACAGACACTGGCAGCGCGGCTCCAAAAGTCACTCACTCTCACTGCGATTGGGGATCAAGAGGGAGAAACAAGCTACAAACACACCTATTTATACTTAATGGTGAAGGCGGGACATGTCTCTCTGGGAAAGCCCTAGCCAATGAAATTGGGCATGTGGATGTTGTCAACAGGGTCCGAGGGTTGATCATGCCACCGGGTCTCATGATACCTTGTATTCCGGGTGGCGGAAACATGATACAATGATCAGATAACCACAAATATTCCGCAATCGACGGAAAGGGGAGTTGGTGCCACTTCTTAATGGAATCCGCAAAAGTTCCACTTCCGTTCACCAGTTCAAATGCTATGGCACCATTAGCGGCAAACCGCAGCCATCGGAGAGCTGTCTCTGACGAACCGTGCCACGATGTGCGGAATAGGAGTTTCCGTCGGTAACAGCTGCCGCAGCGGCATGCCGCTACAGCCCTACCTTTAAAGTTGTAGATGACTTGGGCACCAGGTATCTGAAAGACCACCTGGTCCCTCATGTCCCCTGAGTTGAACCAGGGGCGCAATCTTACACGTGACATCTCTCCAGGAAGTTTTTACCTCTAGGGCATGCAGGGAGGAGTTCTTGGTGGCTGCTCCATGATTATCAAATTCCCTCCCCCTGGGGGTCCACCTATGCTTGAGAATGTTCATCTTCCAGAAGCAATGTAAGATCTTTTTATTTGGCCAGACATTTGACAGGCAGGGATAAGGATGGATGGAATTGGGCAGGGCGGGTTGAGTGGGGCATTAAAGGGTATTTATTTTGTTGTTGTTGTTAATGATTTTAAATATTTTTAATGGTTGCAAGAGACCCTGCGCCTCTGTGGGAAGAGTGGCATATAAATTGGACTAAATAAAATAAAAATAAATAAATAAATACATTCTTCTCCTGCAAACCAAACTCAAGAACTTTCTCTTAAAGATATTGGCCAATTATGCTTAGATTGAGGGAGAGATGTTTCTGAGGAAATATAAATAATAAATACAGATTTCAGAGGTCCTTGTTTTTCTTCACAGCAGTGACCTGACCACATCTGTCTGTATTATTTGGCAGCACATTGCATGTGGAGACCCAATCCTTACTAACTGCCATTGCTACATAAGCAAAAGAGAGAAGCGAAATCTGATTTTTCTTTAATTTCTTCCAATAGGTAAAGCAGAGGTGTTTGCCACCATCCCCACCATAGATCTGGACTGAAATGAAAGACATTTCATCTTTCTGAAGATCGATTCCATATCCATTCCCACAAATAAATATCAGGATTTGTCTTCATCACACCATTGTTAAATTCACATCTTTGTGTCTAAGCACAATTTGCCGAGTCCCATGTCTTCCTCCATCCCCCGCCCCATCTCACATCTGGCTTTGCTCATGTACTGCAGAAGCCAGCTCAGCTGTGCATCAGGCAGTGGGAGGGGGATGAGGAAAAGGCAGGGACAGCATGGTGGTGGTGACTTGGCAGGGTGTTGGGAGGCAAGGTGACTCCTTGCTGCCACGTCTCCATATTGAACACAAAAATATCAACATGAAAATTCAAATGGAGCTGTATGCAAATACTATTTTGTATTCATATCATTAAGATGCATTCAGAAACTTTAAATATGCAGAATTTCAGTCACATCAGATATTCATTTCAGCTCTCCTGCAGATTTCCATTAATCTTTGGAGTCAATGTACTTTGCAGAGTTGAGAAACAGTGTAAACTCTTATAAGTTATTCTGCTACCTACCTGAAAACTATTTCTGAAATGAGCAATTGCAGCCGATGCTGTTTCCGTCAGAAATGGGTCATTCACCTTCACTTGCATGATGAGAAAACTTACTGGCTTTTTGCTATTTTTCACTAGTTCCTGTTCAGGAATCGCAATTGCTTGATACTTCTGGTAGTTCTTTGGTAGCACACAGAAATTAATGTTCCACACAGTCTATCAGTGTGCTGACTAGGTCTGAAGTGAGAGCAGGTGCTCTTCTTTCATTGAGAAATACCAACCTTTCAAGAGTACTTTTGGGCATTTGTCAGTATTTTCTGCTCCCCCATTTCCAGTTTCATTGCTATCAGTGCCCACAATTTACCATCATTTTTCTATATTTCTGCTGATTCCAAAAATTAGGGATGAAATGGCAAGCCACTGCAGTATCTTTTTCCAATGGAAAAAGCTCTTCCACAATGAGTGGCATGGTGTAATAGAGATGTTCATTCCACTACTTTCATTCTGCTACTTCCTCTGTTCCGCTACTTCCACCGGCTGCAAAAATAGCAGAACAATGTTTGTTCTGACAGTTGCCGAGATTGTTCTGACATTTTCCGAATAAGCAGAATGCCGGTGGAATTTACAGAATGCTGTCAGAAAGGCTGCGGAAAGTCACGGGCAATTCCGAAATGGCAGAATGAAATTGTGGAGCAGAAAAAGGAGTTGCCGCTTCAGCCCTAAATACTAGAAATTAGTTACCACAAAATATCAATAATACTGGAAATTACCGGAAATTACCAAAATGGTAGACAATCTCAGAAAATGTTGAAAATGCCAGTAGATTTCCTTCTCGTGCAAATGAATGTGAAAGAACTAGTTCTGTCAGAACCAACACTCACAGAGATTTTTTGTTTCAGCTCTATATGCAGCCCTAATGAAAACAGAAATGAACTGCAAACAATGTGGTTGATCCCATGCTCAGCACCCATGTGCCCAAAGTGTGTGCATCTCCATAGAGATTGCATTGTGCTGTGCAGAATCAGCACGGGCTCCACGCAGATTCCGCTTGGAATTGCAGCTACTATGGTTTATATACTGGATAAGTGATGCAAAATTGACAGAAAGTGACAGTTGTCCCCACACCCCAGAAGAAGATAAGCACACTTTTCTGGATTTGCACACTGTTTTGGACAAGCGCCCTGCCAAAGAGAGCAACAATGCATATTTTGAAATCTATTGCTAATCATTCCAATTACCAATTCATCGGCACTGTGAGGAAGGCAAAAACCAACTTACTTCCCCCCCATGAACAGCGACCAGCTTAGCCTACAGTGTTGTATCATAGGGTGGGTGGATGCTTCCGCCTCTCGATGCTTGCAGGAACAGACTGCCCCATTCGTCCCTGCACTCCAAATGGTGTCTGTAGATCTTGCAATGTGAGATCGGTCTTTTTCATGCCCTTGCCACTTGGTTGCCATGGCAACTGTGCTCCGGCTGCAGTGTAGGTCGCAACTTGCCCCTTCCATTTATGGGGGGGGGGGACAAAACCCCTCCACCTGCACGAACAACGGCTGTGAGAGGCCGCTGTTGGGAGGAGGAGAATTCTGGAATCGCTAGTTCCTGTTCAAGAACTGCAATTGCTCGATACTTCTGGTAGTTATTTGGTAGTAAGTAGAAATCAATGTTCCGCACAATCTATCAGTGTGGTTCCTATGTCTGAAGCAAGAGCAGTTGCTCTCATTCCACCGAGAAACTACCAAAAATGATGGAAAGTGCTGTAAACTGACAAAAATACCAAACATTGATGAAAATTGATGGAAATTGATTAAAATAAAGGAAGTTGATGGAAAATGATGGTAATTGATGGGAAATGATGGGAATTGGCAGACACCAATCTTGACATTAGTGGAAGCACAGAATTATTGAATAGTGAGGAAATGCCAACAAACAGTTGCAAGCCTACCTGAAAGGTAGGTATTTCCAGACCATATGGGAATACTTGATATCATCTCAGCACTAATCCACACCTTTGGGGTATGATCTGTATATGCAAAATCTGCATATTTTAATGCTGACATGGGGTGTCAGCACTAAGTCAATCGCAATTTAACCATTGACTTGAATGGAGTCAGGACTGCACAGTCAATGTGATTGCTGTTCTCTAAAAAGACTGAACCAAAACTGAAAGCATGAATGTCTTCAGTTTGAAAACAAATGGCAATGCTCTGTAACTAGGGGCTGTAATGGTTTTATGTCCTCTGAGGTTGACCCAAAACACACCAACCAGTGAGCTACATTCACTTAATTAAAAAATACTAGAAATTTCAGGATATTTTCAAGAAAAAACAAATGGCTATCACAATGTATGTTCAATTTCCGCTTGCTGAATCCAACCCTCACAGAGTAACCATGAATAAAGATATTAGAAATCAGTGATAATATTTATTTATATTATTTATTATTAAAATATTTATATCCCAACTCTTCTGCTTCCAGCAGCTCGAGGTGACTAACAATAAAAACACAGATTACAAAAATACACTAGTAAAAATAGATTAAAACACTACATTAAAATTCAACTAAACTGGGGTGACTAAATCAGCCCCCACCACCCTAACCCATCCGACCCACCCACCACCCATCTACCTCACCAAATTCCTGGTGGAACAGCCAGGACTTGCATCTTCATCAAAAGGAAGGGCGGTCCAGAGTCAACCAGGCCTCCGCCGGGAGCAAGTTCCATAGCCTAGGTGCAGTCACCGAGAATGCCCTCTCGATACCCATGGGACCTCCAAGAAAGCACCCCAGATGATCACAGGGGCCACTCCAGGGCTCAAGGAATGAGGCAGTTGCCCAGGTAGGCAGGGCCCAAGCCGTTTAGGGCTTTATAGGTCAAAACCAACACCTTGAATTGAGCCCAGAAAACTAAAGGCAGCCAGTACAATGAACGGAGCACCAGTGTAAAGTGCTCATGGTGACCTGTCCCAGTAAGGAGATGGGCCACCGCATTCTGCACCAGCTGCAGCTTCTGGACCATCACCATGGGTAGCCCCACGTAGAATGCGTTACAATAGTCCAATCCCGAGGTAATGAAAGCATGGGTGATAGTAGCCAGGTCAGAGTCTGAGACATATGGCGGAAGACACCACACCAGATATAGTTGGCGGAATGTGCTCCTCACCACAACATCTACCTGGACATCCAGGCAGAGCTGGGTATCAAGGAGCACTCCCAGGCTGTGAACCTGGGAAACCAACAGGGGATGAACCCCATCAATAACAGGGTAAATCACATCCATTGCCTTACCCACTAGCATCACCTCCATCTTGTAGGGATTCAGCTTCAGTCAGCTCGCCCTCATCCAGTCCCCCACAGCCACCATGCATTGGGTAAGCACCGAGATTGTGGGGTCTGGGTCAGATGAAAATGAGAAGTAGAAATGGGTGTCATCAGCATATTGATGACACTGATCATCAAACCTTCTCACAACCTCACCGAGTGGCTGCATGTACACAATGAACAGGAGAGGGGACAAAATAGAACCTTGCAGAACCCCACATGAGAGGTCCTGAGGAGATGAAGAACATCCCTGAGCACCACCTGCTTCATTCTTCCAGCCAGAAATGAGCTGAACCAGGCAATTTCAATGTATTTATTTATGGCTAAGGACAAAAAAGGAAAAAGCATAACACGGAAAGCTCGAAAGAACGAGCCATTAACAGACTCTATATGGAGAAACAATAAAGTATACAAAAAAGAAGCATGTTAGAATTAAATACTCTAGAATAGTCATTACAACTTCTTACATAAACTAATCTGTAAATTATATTTAAAATGTAGCCAAAATAACAAACGTATCAAAGGTCTGATTAAAAATAAAACTGCCAGATAATTAAAACAGGGCCTGAATCATAGGTTATCAAAAAGAAAATGCAATGTGACAATACAAAGTAGTCACAGTAAGAATTATAACCTAAAAAACACATAAATGCTTCCTTCTACAGGCTGCATAGTATGAAAAACTTGCCACAGTCTTTATTTCCCCTGAATTTATACTTTTTAACAATTTAATTAACTGTTGCTTGTACGAGAGATACGTTTTATTCAATAATAATGGATCAATCCATTTTTCCCTTAAGCTGGTATACAAAGGACAACTAAAGAAGACATGTTCAACTGATTCAAACTCTCCCTTATAGCATGGACAAATCCGAAATTCCTGGGGCAATCTATTGTATCTGCCTCTTACCATTGCTGAATCAAGAGTCTGGAGACGTACTACAGAAAAAGCCCTTCTCAGTTTGTAATTTTTTAGCTGTACCAGATACTCTGCCAGATCAAATGATGAGATTAAGGAAAGATATAAATTGACTGAATGGATAGAGTCGATGGTCATTCTATCAGTCTGCACTGCAACATCTAAAAGTTGCTGTTTAAGGGTCGATAAGGTCCCTGGACTAGGGTTACTAGTTAACTCTGGAAATCCTAGATTTTGCTGTATGGTTATTATACTTGCCCACCATAGAAAATGTTTTGAGCCCGTATGGGCTAACTCCCCCTTTAGACATAAAAAGGGGAGCCTGGTTGCATCCTGATTTTTTATTCTATACCAAAAGGATAAGGTCCTCTCTTGAGCCATGGCTTGGGCTGTTGTCATCCCCAATTCATACCTTGCCAGTGCTGTTGGGAGTGAATTTGCCATTCCTAAAATACCCCCTCATGAATTTATTCTGAGTTATTTCTGTTTGTGAGTTTTACCAGGCATGAGTAATTTCAGCACCATATAATATTTGTGCTAATGATTTGGACTTAAAGACCCTAACTGCTACTTCAACATCTGAAAGCTCTGATTTATGATAGCAGTTTAGTAGAGCTGCCATGGAAGATCTGGCTTTGATAATAGCCAGATTCAGATGTTTCCGCCATGACATATTATCTACTATAGTCATGCACAAATACTGATAAGACTGGACCAAATCTAACGTTATCTTCCCAAATCAGTCAAGGACAACTCCGCCCACCCCAGCCTGGTCCCAGCCTGGTCCCACAGGCGAGTCACCAACATCTCATGGTCAACGGTATTAAAAGCAGCCGACAGATCTAAAAAAATCAGTAGGTTTGATCAACCCTGATCCAATTCTCGGCAGAGGTCATCTACCAAAGCCACAAGCACAGTCTCAGTAACAAAATCCAGACACTAGTGTGCAGAGAAGATGTTAATTCAAAACTTGTTGACATGAGGGCATTTCATTTATATGTGTAACAAATTTTCAACCACTCCATACTTACAACAGCTGTTCTCAGCAATGATCATGTGCTGTACTTGCTAATCCTCTGTCCCAAATCATGAATGTCCTCAATAATGTTCTTATTAGGTGTTTTTCATAATTTATTTTCCATAGATTAATATTAGTCACTAATAAGAACTTCTTTAATTATCTTTAATGAGAACGTCTTATCAAGAACAATATGTTAGAATGGCAGCAGAATCTTTTTTCTTAGCCAAAAAGACCAGATTGCTTCGAAGCCAGGCTTATCTGGGAATATATCTTCATACTTTTTATTCTAAATTATTTGCCTCAATGTATGCAACAGCTGAAGTCATGGCCAACATTTTCTTCTCCATTTCCAGACAGAACACGGCATATTTTAATATTCTCTTTTCCAAACAGATTTTTTGCATCTGTATAAGTGTAGGATGTGTAATGCATCACCGTGAGGGAAGGAGAAAATTGGAAAGTCTCAGTAGGTGTAGGATTATGTTCTTGTAATGATTCCAGGCAGCATGGCACATTTGTTTGACCATTAAGGACTTTGGCAGTATTATTTAGCACTAATAGTATGAAAAGTAACCAAAATACAACTAGTAACTGAACAAACAGAAATTAACATTTAAAACCAGAAACAAAGTGGGAATTTAATACGCTTCATATTTGTTTTGTTCAAATTGATACAAATATACTGAATTAATTGACAGGAGCATTCACTTTGAATATTTCTTTTTGGCTAAACCAAGATATCCTTTGTTGTGTGCACTATTAAAAATGATCATTTTTGTGCCGTGATGTTTTCTTATCTTTAGATACTTGTGATATTTCCTAGGCTTGATGACTACTCTGATGATGGTCTTGTTGATTTGTGAAATAGTGTTGATACAGTCAGTGGGGCCAGTCCCATGACCCATTGTGCTGTGAAAATCCTGTATGGATTATGAACACGAGTCCAGAACCTGGGTTGGATTAAAAAGATATAGATGAGTGTCATCAGCATATTGATGGCACTGTACCCCAAGTATACATATGATCTCACCCAGCACCCTCAGAATCACATTGAACAAGAAGTGAGACCAGATGGAAGCCTGTGGGACCCCAGAGAGGAGGACATAGAAGGACAATGAGCAAACTCCCGTCACCACCTGCTAGAATCTCCTTGACAATGGGTAATGCCAGTCGAGATGTTATCCCACATAAGGCCACATTATCCCACATTAGCCTGTGATGAGGCTGACCATCTGTCTGGCAGCCACCAGATGTTTGCCCACTTCTACCTTGGGGCGGACACCTAGCTGCTACACAATACGTCAGCCAAAGAAGACCGGTGACACATTGTGGGCTACTATTGCCTCACCAAGGCTAATGTGACCACAGGGTCACGTCCCATCTGATCGACCTGTGCAGCACTGCCGTGAGATGAGGTCCAAGGATTGGGCCTAGAGAAGCAAGCTCACCCTAGCAGTGAAACTTCTGATGGGGCCCCCTGGAGAAGTGTGATCACCCTGGCCATGAAGCAGCTTACTGGGGGGGGCAGGGTTCCTCCACTTCTCTGGGCCCATCAGCTGTTTTGAAGCAGCTCCTCCTGGGGGGCCAATCTGCCTGTACAACAGAAGTCCACAAGGCCTGTCCTGTGTGAACAGCTCCTCAGCCAACACGTGGTGTGGAGGGACTTATGATGGCAGACCCCGCCACCCAAATTTCCCATGGGGGGGCTGTTTGTTTGGACTGCCCTCCCAACTGGCGCAAAGCTTGTGGGCTGTGATGGTCCTTCCATAGATGGTCATGGGATCCGGCTAGCCCTGCCTTGTGTGGCTTTATCCAGTAATGAATGGAACCACTTGAGCCATTTATCAAATTCCTGCCTGGTCACGCAGTCATGTCATAAACACCATGTGATCAACTATATCAAGGGCCTCCAAAAGGTCCAATAAGATCAGCAGGTTATGATACCTCCTGTTGCTTTTCAGGCATAGATCATTGACTAAGGTCACCAATACAGCCACTCTCAGTACCATACTCTAGATGAAAGCTTGATTGAAACAGGTCCAGGAATCAAATACCATTGAGCTGCGACTGAAGCTGCTTAGCAGCCATTCATTCAATAGCCTTCCCTAAAAAGGGGGAGTTAAAGATGGAGTGATAGATGGCTAGGGAGTCAGCATCAAAAGTTTTTTTTTCTTGGACAGAGGCTGAACTACCACCATTTTGAGGTGTCTGGCAAACTACCTTCCCAGAGAGAGGTTTTAGTAACCCCAGCCAACAAAAACCTCAGTGTCTGCCAGCTGGTTTTTACAAACCAGGATAGGCATGAAGCTAATTTATTTACAACTGGTCACACATATCACCCCAAGCATATCCTCCACATTGGTGGGAGACACCAATTGAGGCTATTCCAAGCATAGAGGCTGAGACTTCTCAGCCCCAAACTCTGATTCTGCTATCACACTAGAAGCTTTCAAGTCATCGTGAATTTTAAAATGTTGTCTTTGTCTGAAAAGTAGATGGCAAATGTATCACAGCAGGTAGCAGATGATTCAAACTCTAGGTGGAGACAACCAGGGTTTAACAAGATGTCCACCACCCGAAACAGCTCTGCTGAATGAGGCTTTATGGACATTATGGCAGTGGAAACAGATTAGTATCCCCTCCCCCCCCATCAGAAGTCCAAACACAAATAAATTCCAGTCAGAATTTCAACTGAACTCCTCCGCCAAAAAAAACCCTACACGTGAGAAAAATGGCCATCAGCGCTATTTTGTGCATGTACAAATTGGCTTCCCTTATTCAAAATGGCAGTGATGTGTATGCACAATTTGTTTTTATTTAATATTTCATCCAATTCTGATTGGAACCCGATGAAATATTGATTGTTCTGGTTTTCAACTGGAACAGGCAAACTGGCAATTTCCAATTAAAAATGGGAACAATTGGAAATCACAGTTCACCCCTACTAAAATCTGTCAACTTGGTATGAATCAAGAACCACTTGTGCTGTAATTGCCTATCCTCCCCTCTTAAACCACCTTATGTCCTCTATATTCCCAGGGGACCTCTGCTATTACAACAACGGGAACAGATAGCTGTGGGCAACTTTTCCAGTGGTCAAGATCAATGTTTCATTCCACAATTCAACCAGGCCATCACAAGAGTAACCATCAAGGTCAGTGAGTATATCTCCTAGAGAAATCTAGTTAGAATGATGATTATGGATGTGCGAACGTGGTTCAGAAGTTCAGAGTTTGGACTGAACTCGACTAGTTCGGTCGTCTGAACTGAACTCAAATTCGACCGAACTGTTCGGTCAAATCCGAACCAGTTCGGAAGGCCAAAAACAGCTTAAAATACTGGTTTTGAATGTACGAACTCGGTTCAGAAGTTCAGAATTTGACTGAATTCGACTAGTTTGGTCGATCGAACCGAACATTTGAACCAAATTCGATTTTTGAACCAAACCGAATTTCAAAACTTGGTTCTGTTCGCACATCCCGAATGATGATTGTGTACCTGTACACAAACTACAATGAGTATGTGTTAATCAAGCTAGTACACAGTAGTCCCTATGGAATGACTGGCAATGCTCCATCAATTCCAAAGGTTTGGGAACCCTGGCATTAAGCCATGCTGTGATTGCCTAACATGAGACATCACACTGAAATTAACGTGGACAATTTATTTTATGTATTCGAATAGATATGCCACCCTTCCCAGAGGCTCAGGGTTGCTTACAATACATAAAAACATTTTCAACTAATTTTAAAAATTCCTAAAACCCAATAAACCCCACCCAATACCACCTCCCCATTAAACCCCTCTCACATCCCTACCTCAAAACCATCCATCACCTCACACCAATCCATTGTCCCCACCTGCCCAAAGCCTTTTCAAATAAAAAGGTCTAGATGAGTTAGGGGATAATATTTTGTCTCACTCTCACACTATGTACACAGAATATGTATGCACCTTAAAAACTTAGCACAAAAAGTTCTGAATATAAACCCCTTGATCGGTTTATGCAATTTTTGTGATGGAGTGAAATTTCCACAGTTGCTCATTTTGCCATTGTCACTATTGATCTGGAGAATTAAACCACTTAATTCAACACTTCAAATTCACTCCCTCATCACTCCCAAATTGGGTTTACATATGCACTGAGTTTCAATTTTTTTACGACCATGTAGGATAATTTACAGGCCAGGATATCATTTGCATCACTTTTGTAGTGACATAAACTACATGTACCAAAATGAGTAACAGACCATAAAAACATGCTTTTAAATATCATCAATTGTGACTGTTTCACAGACAGTCAGTAATGAGACAACTCTAAAAGCCTCGATATTAGGCAGAAAAATCTGTTTTTTGTTTAATGTAACTCACTTCAATTTGGAAGGAGTCAAAATAAGAGTAGATAAATTGACGCACTGAATCCACATAGGCATAACTCAGTTGAAATGGGCCTTGGTACAGAAGATAAAAGGCTCCCGTCCTTCCTTGTAGGGACAGGGTACACAACTGCACAAGGAAGCATAACACACACACACACACACACCAGCTTATGGACTCCAGTATAGCTACACCACCTGTCTGAATTATGGAGCCATGCTAGCAGCTCCATTAGTTAAGGCAGAGCTAATATTGTTCATTGAGAGGTCCGTTGACTTCAATGGAGTGCCCCGGGGCAATCTCCTCTGGTTTGCGACCTGATGTTGATGGTGTTTTCTCTGTGAGCATACACTTACAGACACAGATGGCAGCATAGGACATATATTGAATATTCTAAGTATGTGAAATGGTCTGATATTTGGTGTTTGATGAGGTGTCAAGATGATGTTGTTTTTTTAAAAAAATAACAAGTGCGTAACTGTATATGCTAAGATAAGTGATGCATGTGCTTCTGACTGTTGACTAGAAATTGACTAGAGTATAGAGTAGAAGATTCACACATGTGCATGACAACTGGAGTGGAGATAGCAGGTCCCTGACTTCTTTCCGGCACAGTCGTTCTCTCACATGGTAAGGGAGGTGTGGAGCCATGTTTTAGTTACTTTATTGTGATTCCATAATTTATTTTAGAAAGCGCCGGCTGCTCTGGTAGATCCCTGGCTGCTTCCTGGCAGAGCAACTGTCTGCTGTGGGAAGGGGGGTCTGGAGCCTCAGCTCAGCTCCATTCCCTCCTTCCCACAGGAGAGAACAGCTCTGCCACGAAGCAGCCAGGGACCTGAAATGGGCTTCAAAGTCTCCAGCAGATCCCTGGCCACTTCCTGCCAGAGCACTTGTCTCCTGTGTGAAGGGGGGTCTCAAGCCAGATCACTGGCTGCTTCCCAGCAGAGCGGTTCTCTCCTGTGGGAAGGGGGGACTGGAGCCTCACCTCAGCTCTAGTCTCACCTTCCCACAGCAGAGAACTGCTTTGTTGGGAAGCAGCCAGGGACCCGCCATGAACTAAGCTCCAGTCACCTTTCAAAGCCTCATGCTGCTCCGGTGGAATCCTGGCCTCTTCCCACCAGAGCGAGGGGGTGTGTGTGTCTCAAATTAGATCCCTGGCTCATTCACAGCAAAGCAGTTCTCTCCTGTTTGATTATGGGGGACACAAATGAAGTGCTTATGGGGTTGGAGCAGTATGAATTTATTATACTGGGAGAAATGAACTCGTTATGCAGTTCAGGGCAACATGAATTGATTTGAGGTACAAATGAACTGGTTATTCAGTTGGGGGGCAGCATAAACTGATTATGGGAGAAAAAAAAGGAACACACACTCTTTTCTCCTTCAAGTGGCCACACTCATCAGGAGTAAAAGCTCCAAGGTCTGAGTGCGTACTAGTTCGAGGCAGTGAAGGGTTGAGATTCTAGATCTGTCTCCTGTCCTAGAGTGCCTACCCTTGTTTTTTCTTCCTTACCTTTAGTTTATTCTCTCACTGCTTGGGGATAAAACTAAATCCAGGCACTTCAAAGTGCCTAAATAAAAATGCACCATGGACTACATTTGGCCCCAAAGCCTGAAGTTCCCTTTCTCTGTAGCAAATTTTCTTAAACATCATGTAACTGAAACATAGATGTAGGATAATCTCTTGCCATCTATATACTATCAGAAATCACTGTCAGGAGTTTGGATTCTGTTGTAAAAAATCACAAACAAATTAGACAAACAAAAAACCTACGGTTTTACAAACTTAGTTAAGGCAGTTTCATATAAACCAAACTTTTACAAACCTGGAAATTGTATATGTTAAGGCTCCTGCCTTAACTTGCACACCTTGTAAGCAGTGAAGTTGTAATATGGTGTCGCATACTGTGCTCGCTGACAACTTAGGCTCCATGTACCCACACTTTGCCATGGTCTTTGAGCCCCAATCCTCTTCCTTTGAAGGTTGGGGGCAACACTAAAGCTAGGATGACACACTCCTCTCTGTCCAATATTACATTGCTATTATACTTTGAATGTGGCAATAATTTATCTTTTTTTAAAAAAAAACCTTATATTTCAAATATCCATTCTGTGGCACAAGATCAACTACATATCCTGACCCCACAGGTAACTAACAGGATGTTAATATTCTAAGATCACATGACTACATGGAGCAGTTGTGTTGTCCTTACATTTCAATTTGTTTCATTTGCGATTACCATCTACTATAACGCACTATTGATTTGTGCCCTTCCGCTGTAACTCACTAACCACCACTTCACTCTCAGAAAATGGAAACGTTCTGACTTCACCAATGCCCACCAGCATTTTAACCCACTAACTCCCAACTACATAATCTGCAGTCTAACACTACCCAATAACCCCACTTACCTCCCCCCAAAATCACAAGACTCAAATTAATAGGGATGGGCGAACATGGTTCGGAAGTTCAAAGTTTGGCCTGAGATCAGTCTGTTCGGACGACCGAACCCGAATCCAAATCCGAACACAAACTGACCAAACCAAACTCAATTCCGAACGTCGAAATGACCGAACAGTTCAGTAAGTTCGGATCGCGTTCAGGTGAGTTTGGGTGGCAAAAACGTGTCACTGGAAGGCCAAACGTGACAGGGAGGGGGTGTCAGCTGAGGAGCAGACTTCCAGGCACCAGGGGTGGAGAGGCTTAGAGAAACAGCCAGCCTGCCCAATCACCATGCCTTTTCGCCTCAGACCACTGGTTCGCAGTCTGTGATTGGCCACGGGCTAGGCTGCACAAAGCCAATGTGGTTTGCGGCGAGGCGGGTGCAGCAAGAAACAAAACTGATTGCCTTGGATGCCTCTCCCCTTCCCAACACCTTCTAGCTAATCACTGTTCCTGAACAGCAGGCATTTCAGAAGGCTCCCTCTCCCAGCAGTTTTGTTCTCCTCAATGCATTGCAATCCTCCTCCTATTTCACCCATCCAACCCATCTACCTCCATAGTATCATTTATTTAAATTAGATTAGATAGATTTAGTTTTTTTGTTTTTTTTACCCCTCCCTGTGTTCCCTGTGTTCAATCTTCCTTCCTCCCTCCCCCCTCCATTGAATCCTTTCCCTCTCCCTCTTATTCCATCCCTGATTCCCTTCCCCTGTTTTAAGTTTTGGATTTATTTAGAGTAGGATTACAGATAGATAGATAGATAGATAGATAGATAGATAGATAGATAGATAGATAGATAGATAGATAGATAGATAGATAGATAGATAGATATTATTTATTGAGCGGTCATTGACCATGGCAGCAAATAAAACATAAACAAATTTTCTGGGAAGCCAAACACGTTGCTAATGCAACCAAGGATAACCAAATAAGATCTATACAATAATGTATAATAATATATAATATAATAATAAAATAAACTAACAATCAGACTAAAACAAGGAGAAAACCCAGACAACCGGGAAGGGAACTTACCCATTTCTTCCCCCTATCAGGGAAAATGCCCAAATCAATACACAGACAGTCCCACATGGTAATCCAGGCAAGAAAGGACTGGAGGAAACAATTAACATTGGCAATGCCTGAATTCTACAAGAAATTTCTGTCTGTGAACTGCTTGCAGGAGAAAGAGGCAGTGTGAGAAATCACCTCCCCATCTGCACTACTTAGTAGAAGACCCAAAAGGGTTCACTCAGATCTACCAGGCAGAGATTTAAGCAGGGGCTCCAAAAGTTCAGTTCTGGAGGAGTCATATAGGTGGCAAGATAGAATGATGTGCCCAATCGATTCAGACTATCTAAAGGGCACAGATGCTCGGCAAAGGGGATGCCCTGAAAGCGCCCGTCTAGAACCTGTGATGGAAAGGCATTTACGTGAGCTCGTAAAAAAAGGTGCTTGGCTCTGGTGGAGATCGGGGATGACAGATATTTAGCCATCTGTTCTGCACTGGGAACCCAGGAGAGGTACATAGCCAAATGGGGGGAGGCAGCAATTCTACTCAGATCATTTTGTCGCTCGATATCACTCAATCTGAGTAAACCTCCTTTACCACAGTATCAGGGAGTTTATGGGATAAGTAGTTCTTGGATACCCCCATTTGGGTCATAAATAGATCCATGCCAGCAGCCCATGGATTAACAAATGCATCATCCTCCACGTCTCTGAGTAGCGGTGAGTAGCAGTTCAACAAAAGCTTACACCGGAACTTAGCAGTCAATTCCATGGCAGATAGACGTCAGGATTCTTGGCCCAGCTCTGTCCTAGCTACAACAGATGGAACACTTTTCAGGTCTCCCAGCATATTCAGCAAAAAATTAGATTAGGTCGAGTTGACCCTATGAGCCGAATCGGGCGCCCAAAGTTCCGCCCCATACAGTAATTGCGATTTCACCTTAGGGTTAAAAACCTGAACTGCCAGCTCTATGGCTCTCTGGCCATGTCACCTAAACAGGGTTTGAATAACGTGGGAAGGGCCCTTAGTAGCAGTTAGAGCGGTGGAGCAGAAGAGATCGGGCCCGCGAGTGCCCTGCGCTGTGAGCACTGGGAGCCGCTGCTGTTGCAGCTCTGTTTTTTTTCCTGAGAGGCAGTGGCGCTGAGCACCATAACAGTGAGAACTGAGCTTACCTGGGGCCAGACTATACCTGTGAATTGTAGAAAAACCAGGGCCCTGATTGAATTACCGGCTGCACCTGTGCTGGACGGGGCTGAGAGGGGGTTTAAAAGCCGTGCCCTGCCTGTGGCAGTGCCGTACATGCGTGCCATGGGCCGCGTGCCTAAGGGCTGCACACGCAAGGGCTCACCCTTGTGCACGCGGCCTTAGGCGTGGGCCAGGTGTGCCAGGTTTCTTTGGTCTCTTTGGTCTCTTTGGTCTCTCTGGTCTTAGGGTTTTGGGGGGCGGTAGGAATAGTCAAATATGAAGTCTTCCAAATGTTCACGGGCCGAAGCAGTTATTCTCTCTCCCCCTCTGGATAAACAGCTTAAGCAACGGAGAATGGAGAGCTTTCTGCAGGGGTCCCTTGTCATCTCATCCTCGGTGGCTCCGGGTCGACTGTTGGACCTTCCTCTGACAAACCGTTATTCAGCCTTGTCTGCATCTTGTACTTTGTTGGGGGAAAATTCTGGCCAAGCACTGTCCCCTCTAGGTCCACGGACAATTCCTTCAACATCTGCTACTTCATATCGCCGCTTAGTCGGCAGGGAGCCTTTGAAGAAGCAGGCTTATCCAGTTTTCTCTCCAAGCATGTGACTCTGACTACAGAAACAATGCAGTTTTTGTTTGCTCAAATTAATCAGCTCAATGAAAAAGTGGAGACTTTGACATTGGTTACTAACCAGAATGCTAGGCCCATTGGGGCTAAAGGTTTACATTCTGATTGTTCCAAAGCCTTGATGCAATTTGGTTCTGACAAGACTGTAGCTCCTCATGTGATTGAGCTAAGTAGAGGGGATCCTTTGGCTGAAGGCTCTATTAATGATCTGAAGCCTACCGCTTTGGCTGCTCAAGGGGAAGTTAAGATCACTCCTGCTGGGAATAATGATTTTGGCTCTGTAGGCCAGGAGGGGGTAGTATCTTTTAGGGCCTCCCCGTGTAGTTTGAACTTTTCTATTTACCCCTTGGCCTCTGGGTCATTCCCCCTCTGGAGTACCCCGCTTGACGTGGTGGAACATCTGCGGTATTTATTAAATGAACCCATTACTAGCCAGCCATAATGTAGTTTCAATAGACATTATATTTAGTTGTCCAGATCGTTGTATGGTCAATGTTATGTTTGATTCCCCTAGCTGGGTCGCATTGATCTTAGAATGCCATCCAGTACTTAACAGCAATGGGATTTTTGTGGCTAGGGCATTTCACAGAGATTCTGAGCATCTTTCTATGCCCCTGGGAGATTTCTTCCATAGGGAAGTGAGGGTGGGTTCCAAAAATCTTGAAGGGGGAGACCTGCAGTTTGCTAAAGGGGCCAATAAAGTGGCCCTAATCCGGAGGAAGCATTTTCCCTCTGGGAGGCCCCGGGAGCAGGTGATTGATAAAAATGGCCGAAGGGATCCCCTGGTTCCCCCTCAGGGTGGGCCAGGGAAATCTGTACGGTTTGTAAATAAGGAGGGGAAATATCTCAGAGTAAGCTCACGCCCCTCCTTAGGGAAGGAGGAAGCGCATTTGTGTCCTCTGGTTGGAATGGATCAAGGTACACTGGGAGGAAGTATGGAGGTTGATCCTCTGACAACTAAAGAGGCTCCTTCTGGGCCAGCCAGGTTGGGAATTGCCCTCCCTGGCTCTTCATTGCAGCAGCTTCCGGTGGGCCAACAAGCTTTACTGGAACGATTTGGAAACTTATCTAGAAATTTGGGGGACTTTACCACAAGGTTAAAATCACCCCATTCCTCCCCCTATGCAGGTAAAGGCTGCTGTCTAGTGACATCTAGAAGGAAGGTTTTATCTTTGCTGGCTCCAGCTAAATCCTCACAGGAGGGGGCTAGACCAAAGACTATTAGAGCCTCTTCTCCTTGTCTTGTAGATCTCGGGGGAGGCGATGGGTGTAGCCCTCCTGGAACTGTAGCTAGCCTTGATGGGTATTTTTCTCCTATTGGTTTGTGGGGAGATGAGAGCCCTAAAGAGGGGCGAGATTTAGGGAGGAGTGAATCTCTTGCCCTCTCCATAATAGATTTAGAATCTAAACCTCGACCATCTGTTTCCCCCCATTTATGGACCTCTGGGATTCAGGGGGAGGGGGCTGCCGGTGGTCCTTACTCATCTGCAAAGGAATGACAGTGCAGAGAGGGCCTTGAGGCCCTTAGGTTCCTTAGTTGGAACATTGCTGGATGGAAGGCTCGTTGCCTGGATGTTGACTTTTTTCATTTTCTGTCTTATTTTAGTTTTATCCTATTGCAGGAAACTTGGATATTGGAGGACTTTTCGTGTGCGGGTTTCACAGTGTTTCCTTTAAAGGTCCATGCTCCTGTTACTGCTGGCAGGCCTAGTGGAGGCTTAGCCTTGCTTGTGTCCTCTGGGTTAGATGTACAAGTGTACAAGTGACTCTATGTGATTCTATTGGAGCTTATTTTGCACTATTGCCTATTCCCCTCTGGGTTAGAGGTGTTGTTGGGGAATGTCTATCTGTCACCTTCCACCTCCCCGTTCTTTATGATAGATGCCTGGGTTGAAATTAGTAGGATATTGTCCAGGGCCTGTGACTCCTACCCTGTGGCCTGGTTAATAATAGGGGGGGATTTCAATATTAGATTGGGGGCCGTACCTCCCGAGCAGGTCCCTATTAGACTTGATGATAATGAATATCTGGAGTATTGTCATTCTTCTAAGGATGTTGTGGTGAGTCAGGGCGCAGGTCACCTGGAAAGGTTCCTGGAAGATTGGGGCTTATTGGTGGCAAATGGATGTTTTAGAGGGGACCCAGAAGGAGATTTCACTTTTCACTCACCTCAAGGATCTAGTATTATAGATTATTTCCTGGTGTCTGAACTGTTTTTTCAGAATATTCTTGATTTTTCCGTGATCACTAGATTTGAAACTAATCACTTGCCTATAGTATTGTCTATTTTTGACCCCCAGGTGATGCAAGGACAGGGGTTGGGGCAGGAAGGGAAGGTTACAGTGCCGGCTCGCGTTAAATGGTCTGAGGACCTCAGAGCACGTTTTGAGGAGTTTATTAGAAGGGACGAGGTGACGGAGTGTGTGGAAAGGATTAAGAATGGGGGGGGGACATTTAGCAGCTTTTGAGGGATTTATGGCCCTCTTGTCCCCCCTGGTTGTGGGGAATAAAACCATTGTTCCTTCCAGGCTCAAGACGTTCTCCTGGTTCGATCAGGAGTGTCGGGATAAGAGAGCAAAGCTGAGACATTTACCAAGACGTGTAAAGAGGGATTCTTCTTGGCCAGTGAGGTTGGCCTTACAATCTCTGAGGCAAGACTATAGATGTTTGATTTCCTCTAAGAAGCTGGTAGCACAAAAGAAGGGGTGGGAGGGATTACAGAGGACTGTTTTACAAAATAATCATAAAGCCTTTTGGGATCTTATCCGTGTGGGTAGGATGCAAAGGCAGGAGGCCCATATCTCTCTTGTAGCATGGACTGAGTTTTATTCATCTATATATTCAGATCCATCGGTGGGGGTGATTTGTCAGTCCTGTGCCGATAATTTGCCAGCTTGGCCCCCAGTATCTAGGGAGGAGGTAATTGTGTTTATTTCCAAACTTCGGACAGGGAAGGCGCCAGGAGAAGACTTCATCCCCCCAGAATTGCTGAAATGCCAGCCAGACTGGTGGGCAGATTTTTTAGCCCCCTTTTTTTCTGCCATCAATGAAGATGGAGAGCTGCCGAGGGCATGGTTAGGGGGAATAATAGTGCCAATCTTTAAGAAAGGGGATCCCTCCTTGCCCAATAACTACCACCCCATCTGCCTGCTAAGTGTAGTGGGGAAACTCTATGCAAGGTTTTTGTTGGAAAAAGTGCAGCTTTGGTTAAATGCGTCGGGACATTTGGAGCCAGAACAAATAGGATTCCAAGGGGGGAAATCTACACTAGACCAGATAGCCACTCTGTCCTCATTATATGGGAAGTATGTAATTCGCCAAGGCAAGTTTTTCTTGGGGTTTATGGACCTGAGTATGGCATTTGATTCTGTCAACAGAGAAAGATTATGGATCAAATTAAGAAAGACTTCTATGGACCCCCGCCTGATCTTTCTTCTGATAAAGGTCCATACTAACAACTCGATCAGAGCTCGCTCTAAAGACCATCTATTAACAGAGACAATCCCTGTTCTTCATGGGGTTAGACAGGGCTGCTTGTTGGCCCCAATGTTGTTTAATTTGTTTCTTAATGACAAGATCCCCTTTTTGAAGGAGATTGACACGCACGCCCCTAAGATCGGCACCAGGAGGGTTTCGGCCCTCCTGTATGCTGATGATACAGTCCTACTATCTCAGACCCTGGTAGGACTGAGGAGGGCGTTGCAGGGTTTTGGAGAATATTGCGCGAGGGAGGGTCTGTGAATTAATTATAACAAGTCAAAGGTTATGGTAATGGGGGAACATGGCCCCTGAAAGAATCACCAATGGAGGATTGACTCCAATTTAATCGAACAAGTTAAAACTTATAAGTATTTGGGGGTCATATTCGCTTCCTCTCTGAGTTGGGTTCCCCACATGGAGGCTGTTAAACGGCAGGCCAGGAGATCTACAGCTGCCATTCTTGGCTATTTCTTTCATCAGGGGGGAAAATTGGTTTTGCCGGCTCTACGGCTTTTTAGAGCCAAAGTAATTCCACAATGCTTATACGCTTTTCCGGTGTGGGGTGTGGTTTTCTTCTCAGAGTTGGAGGCCATCCAGAACCATCTGCTTCAAGTTATATTGGGACTTCCTAGGGGCATGCCTCAGGTGCTCCTTCGGTTGGAAACATTTAGTTCAACCATGCGATCAAGGGCAAAACTATCTTTCCTTAAATATTGGGTTAAGGTCTATCTTTTCCCTACCCAAAATAACTCCTTTTTGGCTATGTTGTTGACTGAAGGAGGGTTTAGCCTCTGGGTCGACCAGGTTGAGATGGTGTTGAACCACTTGGGGTATTCTAGTGAATCCCTGAGGGGAATTGGATTATTAGGTTCCTTATCTCTTATACGGAGGCGCCTGGAAGACCAAGAACTACAATATGAGAGGGCTCTTTTAGCCTCCCAGGAAACTGCACCTGAATATCCCTTGGCTGACCCTTCGTGTCCGATGGTCAGTTATCTATTCTCCTAGCTTGACCCGGCATGTAGATGGGTGTACACACGGTTCAGGTGTAACTCTTTTCCTTCGTCCCTGGTAGAGGGGCGTTACAGAGGCATCCCGAAGCATGATAGAATATGCCAGCTCTGTGAGTTATATGAACCTGATACATGTGTTCACCTTTTCTTCCACTGTACTGCTCTGGAGGCACCTAGACGAGAGCTTCTGGAGCAGTATTGTTTAGGTCATCAGAACCCGGGTACGCTGTTAAAGACCCTCTTGGACTATAAGGATACAGCAAGGGCAAGGGCTGTGGCCAGTTTCTGTCAGTTTTACCTCCGGATTAGAGAGGCTTGTATGAGATCTCCCACTCTTAGCGGTAACCCTAGTGGATGAGAGGGGGGAGGGGAAGGGTTTTTTATGTTTTATGCTATATGTTTTATGTTCTGTGTTTTATGCTTTATGTAACATGTTATTTGTTTTGATTTTTAGGTATTTTGTTATGGTGTAATGGATTGTATTGGTGATGGGTTGGTCTGGTTCGTACTGTTATTGTTATTATTACTGTTACATTTAGCTATGTAACCCTTGAGCACTGTTGGCTTTGGTTGGTTTTTGTTTTATATTTTTGTTTTATATTGCATTTGCCTTGGCTAACAATAAATTTATTTATGTTTATTGCTAATTGATGTATTCCGTTTGGAAGTTTGATATTGCTTGCCTGTATGTTGATTATTGTGTTTCTGTAAACATTGTAATAGCCTGTTGGCTTCACAATAAACTATTGATGATGATGAGCAGTTAGAGCTCTTGTAACATGCTCCCCCCATCTACCAGATTTATGAAATAAGAGGCCAAGGTAATGGAAGGAGGCAACCTGTTCTATTGGATGCCCTTCCACATGCCAAGGATGGATTTGACGATTATTGCAGAAGACCATGATCTTGGATATCCCATAATTGATGTTTAAATTATGGGTAGCACAGAAAGTGGCAAAGGTGTTCAACTGCCTGATGAGTCCTACCCTAGGTTGAGATAGCAGGGCAACATCATCCACATAAGCGAGACATCCTACAGCCCTAGTAGTGAGTCTGGGAGGGAAAAGCCTGGAGTCAGCCATCAGGGAGAGTATTTCATTAATGTAAAAATTGAAGTGCAGGGGAGCAAGCTTGCAGTCCTGTCTAACCCCCTTACAAACATTAATGAGGGAAGAGATATGGCCAACAGAATCGACACTCACTAACAGCGAGGAGTCAAAATGGAGGGGACAGATGAGGCTGGCCAGCCTTTTGTCAATGGAGGAGTCCCATAGCATGCTCCACAGAATGTCTTTGTCAACCAAATCAAAAGCGGCCTTCAAATCAAGAAAGGCAACATAAAAAGAGCCGTTGGCAGCTCTGTGTTTGGTCATCAAATGGTACAGGACATAAGCATTGATCTATGGTAGACCGGCCCTTCTGGAAGCTGGCCTGCTCCCAAGCTAAGAAGTTCTCCTCACTCATCCAACCCAAGAGCCTTCCCAGAAAGAATTTGGAGTAGATCTTTCCCACCACGTATAATAAGCTAAATGGGTCTATAATTAGCTGGACTTGATCAAAGGCCCTTCTTGAAAATCAGAATGACCAAAGCCTTTGCCCAGACCATAGGAACTCTGCCTGAATTGTTTATGGAAGTGAACAAGGCTGCCAGAAGGGGGATCCACCAATCCTTACAGGTTTTGATAAGGTCAATGTGAATAGAGTCTAAGCCGGGGGCTTTATGACTTTTAAAAGAGTCGATCAATTCTTCAACCTCGAGCTCCAAAACCAGAGGCCAAACGGGGAGCTCCTCCAAACCTGGGAACAGATCATCCTGGGACTGGGTACCATTGCCACAAACAAATTCCCAAAATGTTCCAACCAGGTGTGAGGGAGAACTGGGAAAGTAGAGGCCCACAGCTCTCTGCTTGCAGATCCCTTAACTAGCTGCCAACATTTTCTGATGTCATTTTGCTCAGCAGCCCGCAGCAGCCCAGTCCATCTGGCCTCCAGGTAATTTGTCATTTTAGATTGCACCAGGTTCTTATAATACAGTTTTATAATCGCATAATCCTGTGACAAGTTACTCAAAGTGCCCTTCTGGTAAGTTGAATACAACGCCTTTAACTGGGCACGTAGAGATAGGTACTCCTTGTCAAACCAGACTTTCCCACTGTTTACACAGGAGAATCTCTGAGGCCTGGTGAATCCCTGAATGTGCTGGGACAGTTTGGTGCTCAGATGCTGAAATAAATCCACTACAGCCTCACTTCCATCCGAGGACAGCAACTGAGCCCTCAGCTGGACCAGATCAGAGTGTGAGATCAAATCAGTTAAATGAACAGCTAGCTCATGATTCCACGGGGGAACTCTACGAAGCCCAAGAGGGGCTCCCTTGCTGCCCGGTATTCTTGGCAGTGCTGTGGCAGGATCAGCCAGTTTGAGATCAAGGATAAGTGGGAGATGTTCCTCCAGTAAAAAAGTCCCTACCATAAAATATGTAACTAGGGGAAGAAAAGAGGGGGAGACCAAAATGTGGTACACCACACTGGACCCATTAGGGCCAAGAAACATATATTCCCCCTCAGGGTCTCCAAATCCAGACCCATTTAGAAAAACAAGATTATTGCTGACTGTCAACGTGGCCAGCCTTACCCCGGAAGAATGAATATGTTCGTCCTTGGATTTCCTGGAATTAAGGGGCAGAGGAAGTACCTCAGGGGACATGTAGCAATAAGGCTCCATGGCCTGGTCGTTCGGCCCCACTCTGGCATTAAAATCCCCAGCAAGGAGAATGAACCCTTCTGGGTTCTTGGCGCTCAAGTCCTCCAGCAGATTTTCCAACCCTACCCACATATCTCTGCTGAAGGATCCTGCATTGCAGGGAGGAATGTAGACTGAAAAGATGATAATTAATGAGGTTCCCAGCTTTGCCACGAATCCCAATGTCTGCAGAGGAGCACAAACTTCATTAAGGATCATAAGGGGTAAAGAGTGAGCAACCAAACAACCCAGACCTTCAAGGGGCCAACCTCTGGTATGCACATTGGTAGCTGGAAGTAACACGGGCCTATAGCCCTCTAGGTCAATGGGCCCCTTAGCCCAAGTCTCCTGAAAGAGGATTATGTGGAATTTATTCAAATAGTTAATGAAGTCCACATCCTCCTTATGTCTCTCCCAGCTAGCTATGTATTTTCCACGAGCACAATTGAAAAGAATTGAATGGGTCAGCTAGACATAGCACTGGATCAGAAAATGGCTCGTGGCCAGAGGGATCCAGCCTAGAAGGGGCCACTGGGGGAATAACCACTGAACTCGAAGCCCGGGCCGGGCTGCTAGTGAGCTTAGAATGAGGCTGGATCAACATAGGGGTTGGCACCTCTCTGGTGCCACCAGAATCAATTGGATCAGGGGAGCAGGAATTGAAATCTTCCTAGTCAATTTCCAGAGCTCTCAAGCGGTTATTAGTAGGGACTAAAGAGGGCTAACAAAAGGTTCGCTTAGGGGGACAGAGCAGGTTAGGGTTCTCCACATTGGAGACCCTAGTGAGAAGGCAGGGTTTTAAGTTACCTAATATCCCAGGTGGGGAAAACTTGATATAAAGTAAAGGGAGAACCACAGGTTCTGTAAGGACCCTGGAAACATAGACACCCCATGATCTAAATAAATCAAAATGTGGTAATAAACTATCTACTATATTAGGGGTGCTAAAAAAATAATACAAGGCATTGACTAAAATGAGAAGAGGGCAAAAGGACAAAGTGAATAAGATGCCAAGGAGGAAATGGATGACCCAAGATAGAGAAGTTCCAGCAAACGTTCCACTTCAAGTTCCACAACGGGAAGTCCCCAGATGGCAAAGCTACAATACTAAGGATGAGGGCAGCACCCTCAGATCGAAAAGTTTCCTTATTCTTAAGAGTGGGCGCACCCTGGTCGGTCTGTCTGTCTGTCTACAAAAGGGTAAGCCTCTAAGGGAGCTCATAAGCAGACCTGGGGGTCTGAATGGGAACTGAGGCATTACTAGCTGGTTCAAATAAACCAAGTCTGTGAATATCCTCCCTGCAGGATTCCATTAACGTCACCAGCCCATCAAGCTGCTGGGAATGGGCACCGAGCTGATTATGGAAGTCTACCAGTTGGGAATTTAGTTTCGCCACCAAATCCCCAATTAAGTAGCATTGTTTACTCATAAGTTCTAATAGCGCAGCATCCCCCCCCCCCGCACCCACCACAGGAGATACGGAGGGAGGGGGCTTCCATCTCCCCGAGCCAGGAGCGGAGAGCCTGGACAAACGGCAGGGGGATCTTGCAGGGCATTGTCTACCTGAACCCTATCAGATGAAACCGCCAAGTCCCTTTATACCTCCAAAATTTGAGCTTCCCCGGGGGCCAGCCTGGGGCAGGAGGTCATTAAGAAATTATCTAGGTTGAGTTGGGTAGCTCAAACCTGTGATCTGGTCATAATGCCCTGCTGTTTCCTCCTTCTAGTCATGGTTCCCGCACCTCAGAGACCCCGGGAGCAAGACTTCACAACTGGGCAGCTTAGAAGAAGGATGGCACCCTGTTTTCAAGCTATGGGGGCGCTCCAAAAGAGGGCTGCTCCCAGTTTCCCAGGCGCGGCCACTCACTCCCAGACACCCAGGAGGTGCCCCTCTGGATGATTCCCCACTTCCCGGACAAGGCCCCACCCAGAAATGGGACAGGGAGACAAGGTGAACTAATAACAGCAATGACCACAACCCCCCACAACCCCTGCAGCCCAAAGGGCCCCAAAGGGCCGCACCCTTTGCCCGCGGCCCTTCGGCTCGCAGGGGTCAAGCCGAAGGTCCCCCGTCCGGCTCTAATCTTATTATTAGATTGATTTTCTTTTCAGTTTTGTATCCCTCCCTGTGTTCTTTGTGTTTCCCCCTGTGTAATATTGTGTATATATAGCTAGATAGTTATTAGATAGATAGTTACTAGATAGATATACATAGTAGTTAGCTTAGTTATAGAGATAGATAGAGATACAGTGTGTTTGTAGGACAAGACCTTTGTAGTTAATTATTAGGATATTCC